>BRZM01000010.1:12805487-12925053 GCA_033238685.1 Lates japonicus | reverse complement strand
CACTTAAAGTATGTGTGTATGTGCGTGTGTTTGTTTGTGACAGGAGGTATGGTCTGGGTGTGTGCGCGTGTGTGTACCTATGAGGCAGATGGTGTCCCTGGATGATGAGAGCGAGCGATGAGCTGAGTTCGGGGTTCACGGCCATTGAACACCTCAGCTGTGACTCGGTGAGTCTTCCCCAGGCTTCAAGCTGTCTCAACAGTCACAGAGGTGTTTAGCACAGAAGAGAAAAATAGTTGAAATTTTGAGTGCACACTATCCTCACCTGTAAAGCAGGACTAGTTTGTCCCTGAACAGTATGTTTAAGTGTAAGTCTGGCCTCCTTGGACCCACCATGTGCCCTCCAGCCTCCCACGTCCCCCACTGCTCGGACCCTCCAGTCTCGACAGCGAACATCTACTGAGGCGCTCCGCAGAGGACCTGCAGACAGGATTGGAGCTCTATTGTTACAGGTTAAAGCCATGAAAATGGAATATCCCTGACTTTTATTCAGGGATATGGGAATTAAGTTTTTTAAAACAATTAGAAATAAGTGCTATTGTGCCATTGTGCTTCAGTAATTTATGAAGTTAAACAGTGACATCTGTCAGTCAGTCTTTGATATTGCATTTGTTTGGTCATTGCAAAACCTCATAATGAAACCGAGAGGGAAAATATGAAGCAAAAGTTGTGTGCTCCATAAAACTTTAATTTCAAAATGATTATAGTAATGTTGGTTATATGAATTTAATTTCTTCTATATGAAGAAGGGGGGACAATATCAAAAGTGGGTTAAAGTGAATACATATTACATCCAGATGTTAATACAATCTGACCTTTAAACTGAGCAGTGAGTGCAGTGTCCAGACTGAATTGTGCCCCTGTTTGATTCAAAGCTTGTGGAGAGTAGGAGAGCTGCAGGCCCAGACGTCCATCAGCCGCACTGACATTAAAGCCAGAGGTGAGCAGCTTGTATCCGTCCACAGTGAGCTGAGCCCTGGACTGAAGCTGAGAAAACACTCCCTGGATGGAACATAGACCCTTGGAGAGACACAAATCACACAAAAGTTGGCAAAAACAGAAAAATAACACAAAAAAACAAGGACACATTTAAACCACAAAGCTAAAACAGAAGATCTAAGACAATATCTCACCAGTTCTTTAAATAAATAATGTAAAGAACCAATGAAAATGAATATTTGATGGTTACACTGGGTGTTTTAGGCCATCACTCAGTTACCTCTATACTGAGTGGTAGTCCTCGGTCCTGCAGCCATGTGTAACTGTGCCGCATGCTTCCACTTATCTCTTTGGTCATAGGAAAACATTTCATCTTTAGTCTCAGTGCTGCCTGCTGACCTCCAAACTGGGACTGTAAGGTCAAGGCTTTCCCCTCAGCAGAACCAAGCTCTACCTGCTCACACAGTCATGGTGATGTTAATAATCAAAGAGATTGACCGTATACCTCTGTTAGCTGAGCTGTTCTCCATTAATCAACTGTCAGTTCTTGATAACTGATTCAAACTGATAACTGACTGGTTTGAATTGATTTGAGTTTTTTACCTGAATGCTGTTGTTTCCAGGGACTCCCAGTTTCCTCAGATAGTTCACCGTGTGCCTGAAATGACTCTTCACTCTTACTGTTTCAGGCATCTTTGAAACTGTCATCCCATGGGTTAGCTGGAAGACATTCAGAATATTAATTGCAGCAGATGTTATATAGAATTCATGATGGAAACACGCTCATCTTGAGAACCCACTGATATCTTGAAATCCACACAAATGGAAACAGACTTCTTTTTGCCTCTGTCTGATTTTCTCCAGCCAGCAAAGATAAAAAATTGTCAGCTGGGGTATGGTTATGAATAGATATACATAATTATGGTCCTGGACTTTGTGTGTGCGTGGTTTGAAAGAGCATTTTACCAAACATCCCTTGAAAAACTGTTTGAATATGCTAATTACTGCTCTTACCTTTTGATTTCCTGCACTGCTGTTGAATATGTAAAAGTATGAGCCGTTGCCGTAACTCCCAGAATTCATTGTTACTGTGGCATTTGCAGGGAGACCTAGCTTCTTCATCAAGGGTACAGAGTGGTTTAGATGAAGGGATGCTTCATTTTTATCCTGCAACAACAACAAAGTTAAATTAGAAAAAGGTAACATCTGTGTTTCATATGTAACACAATTGAAATTTACATTTATTGCATTTTAAAGGAAATTAATGGACAAATCATAAATGTTTTTATGTATGTCCACACCTTTGTTTTCCTAAGAGCCAGTAAAGCCTGTAACTCTGTCTCATCTATCGCCATGGAAACCTGAGATTCAACCAAAGTTGGGGAGACAACCAACAGCCCAGATGCCTGCATCCTGTCCGGACTACCCCACTCCTAGAAACACAAACAGGTAGTGATATAATGAGACTATTTTGGATTTGATCCATTAATATTCTGTATGAGTATGAGTATGACTTCAGTGTCATCTGTACCTGAATCATCGAGCAGTTGTTGTGATACACCACTGACCCCTGCAGGCCTGACTGTGACATCACAGCTCCACCGGCGCAAACAGCACATTCATCCATCTGAATGAGGGCCTCTGTGTCGTATCGCTGTTTTCCGGCCCTGCTGGTCACCCTCAGTCTGCTGTGTTCAGGTAAACCCCGCAGAGCAGGAAGGTTTTGACTGAGCTCACCGTCTATACTCAGCCCTGGCCAGGGCCTTGCGTTAAGCCTCAGGAAACCCCTTTTACCCTCCAGATCAGCATCTACCGTGGCTGTCCAGATGCCCTCAGGGTCCTGCCACACTGACCCATTCAAATGGGCCTAGAGTGGATAAGAAGACTGTTTTCATTTTAACCAATAATGGTAGCAAATACATACACTTGACAAATGTTGTAGAAGGTCAGAAAAAGGGTTGGTGAGAGACTCCAAGCCAGAGTGAAGTATAAAAATATGTATGTGCATATACTGCATGTATACTGCACCCTTAAGTGTGACACAATGACTAAGATAAAGCAGGTTATTTCATATATGTATATAATAGCTTTGGGAGAAGTAAGCATTTTTGACTTAGACACACATACTATATGGTGGCCTCCTGTGTGTAATGTTGATTTGTGACTGAATTTAGAATTTTATATCATAATAAGTATAATGACATTATTGCTGCTGCTTTTGTTGTTATTTGGATGGGTATCTATCATTCTGTACCTTTATGTGTATGTGTATGTTTGTATGTCTTTGGGCAAGCATAATTAAAAATACCATCTTCCACACATAATGCAACAGTTTGTATCCAAACTAATGATGCTTTATTCCAAAAAATGGTCTTTTGGTTTTCAGAGTTGAAATTGTTTCAACCTCTAGGGTGAAGCTTATGTTTTAGTATGAGTTTGATGTAACTCAGATGAGGATTAATGATGTAATGTGACTGATGACCTGTTCAGACTGATTGATTGAGTAACTGTATTATCTCTCAACTTTTGTCTACATCAGAAGTTTAGTAATTGTCCACAAAGCCCCACCTTTAACATCGGGCACTTGGACTCCAGAGCCCAGAGCCACTGTGTCCTTCCTTTGGTCTCTATGACTCTGTTGGCTCTAATGTGACATGTCCCAGCTTTGATGAACAGAGTCCCCCTCTGCTCAGGGCCTTCTGTAGCCTCTATGGAGATCGTCTGCGGCAGACCTCGACTCCGCAGCCCGGGGAAGGAGTGAGCGAGGGTCCCAGTGAGATGCTGAGGCCTGCAGGACTGTGCCAGCTCCAGGATGAGGTCCTGGTTGTCTGCCCTCAGAGAGGAGGTCACCGTCAGCTGGCAGGGGGAGACTGACAGGAGACCCTGAAAAGCCAGGGACACTGGGAGGACTGTTACCTGTGGAAGACAGATGTATGAACATGGATTTCTCCCTTGTAATATATTATATATATATTTATATATTTACATTAAGTTTTCCGCTATGTAGCATTTGTGCCTATAGTGTTTGAGCTGTCATATACTTTATGCATGTATATGGGTAGTTCTATAAGTACCACAGATGTCATCATCAATGTGGATAAAAACTCCACACGCTGTATTTTTGGGGTTAATTCCAATGTTAATGCTTCCAGCTGTTGAGAAGGGGAGTCAGCTCTGTGCCAGCAAGTCAGATGAGAGAGCTGAAGATTTAGCATTGCAGCTGTATGATCTACGGTATTGCTTTGCCCTGCTGCTGGTGATAAATGAGCTGTAGCTTGACCTTCTCACAGGCTGGAAACTGAATTTCAAAGCAGGCTGTGTTAACATGGACAGGGGTGAATCGTGTAGGATATCCCAGTGCTTCTAACTGTGATGAAAGAAGTGACATTGTCTTGTCACAGTTAGAAGTAACAGCAATATTTACATCATAAACATATTAGTTTATTCAGGTTTCCATAAGCGGCATTAAACAGAACGTATTGGTTTTCTTACCTGTAGAGAAGGACAGTAGTTGGTCACATTGACAGCATAAAAAATCTGGTCCCCTCCTGTTTCTTTGGTCTTCTCCAGTTTACCCTTGAAATAACAGCGTCCCAGATCCAAGCCAACCTCCACACCAGGCAGATGTGCAGTTGAGACATTCAGAATCACTGCTCCATGGGAGGGAAATCCCAGCATCTGTATTGCCTCTACAGAGTGCTGGATAGATGCTTTCAGGCTGAGGCTGGGATAACAAGTTAGATACAGAGTAAGGCTGCCTTTCTGTTCGTCCTCGGTCTGGAAAAAAGTACTGAGATTTGTGGAGCAGCCAGAACGGGAGATGGAGATGTTGACTGAGGTCTGTGGGGGCAGAAGAGTCTGTAGGTGGTAAAATGAAAAAAAAGACAGATCAGAGCTGGGATTATTCTTCACTCATTCAAAACAAATTAGATTCAAGAACTCACTATAGAAAGTTGATCAGTCCCTCGAGTCACACTGCTAACGTCTTGTTACTACTGTTTTCATACAGTATTGGTATTAGTGAAGTGTATAATGTAATGGAAAGATAAGAGTCATCTCCAAGGTGAAGATGTTTCTTTTGCTTTCCTTCTGCTGGGAAACAAGTTTCCTGACATGTTTTCTTGTTTCCAGTCTAACCTTCAGTAAGACACATCGCTGCTGGACAAAAACACTCCAGCTGGACCTCCTGTCCTCTCCTCCCCTGTGTTGATTTGCCAGAAGAAGCATTGAGCATGCATCACTTTCCACCTTAAACTGGGCTTGACTAGCTGTGGTGGCCATGCTAACAGTAAGCTCCCCTGGTAAACCAGTAGAGGCCAGGTTTTGCTGAAGTATGACCCTGAAGGAGGCGGAGGGCTCCCAGGCAGCAGTCATGTCCATCTGAGCAGAGCGGGTGTTCAGAGATAATCGAGCACTTCCAGAGAGGGAGGTATCATGGAGCTGACTTGAACCCTGGATGTCCACTCTGTTTGGGATTATGGAGGCAAGAGAGGCCCAGTGGTGCTGGAGGGCCCAGCTGACATCAGCCTTTTGGTCCTTTAGCAGTACAGACAAGAGGCAATGGAGGGAGTCCTGCTGGTTTTCTAAATCCAGAGATCCTTTCAGTCCGTCTTTCCCTACTTGTCCGTGTACAATTAAAGACGTTTTGCGTGCTACACCCCCCTCAATATGTCTTACCTGCACCCACATCAGCCTCCCCACCCCTTTACACCGCACAGACACCAACAGACTGGAGCTGACTGAATCCCATGCTACGCTGACATCTGCCCAGATGTGACAGCTTTCCAACCTCATCCGACCTGTCACCTCAGCTTTGTGTGTAACACTGTGGGTCCCATACTTGAGCAGCCCATGCCAGCCATACAGCCCAGGCCTCTCCAACCTCAGTCCCAAATTCAAGTCCGATCTCCAAGGGCCAACCACCAGCCCGATCCCCAGGACCCATCTCTGAGGCCCTGGCCGGAGCAGGATCCTGAGGCCAGATTTTGTGGGTACGCCCAAATATGTCAACAGTAGCACCGAAGAATGAGTGAGGTTAGCTCTGAGCTCTTTCTGGCCATTGGAACTGTAACAGCCTTTAGCTTGAGCACTAAGGCTAATGTGAGTGAGTGACAGGCCATAGCAGAGCCTGTTGTGCGGTCTATAGGAGCGAAAGGCTCGTACCTCCACAGGGCGACCTGCCACATTTCCATAGCACTGGGCTGAGAGTCGGTCTGTGGTGGCGTCCCCTGTGCAGTTCATCTGTGAAAACAAAACCCCCTGTTGACAAAGTTTGTTTTTCAATGGAGAAACTGAGGGAGGAGATGGAAGAATTTATGAGGAATTGCTGAACTTTAAACCAGCCACATGAAAATATTGTGGTACGCCAGTATGCTAATCTGAGCCCTTATTATAAACAACACATGTTTAATGTTGGAGCTGCTTCATTTGATGCTACTAATCATGGTGTGCTGTGGGTCAACTTTTTTAAAGGAATAATTTGGCATCAGGGGAAATACATTCATTCTCTTGGTTGCTGAGAGTTAGATTAAAAGATTAATATCACTCTCATGTCAGTACAGTAAATATGAATCCACAACCAGCAGCCGCTTAGCTTAGCTTAGCATAAAGAGTTTAAACAGGGGTGGACAGCTAGCATGGTTATCTAGAAAAAGGTAACAAAATCTACATACATTTTTGTACAGATTAAACAAACAGGATATATGTGCAAGAAAGCAAATTAGTATAAAAAAATGTAGAAATTATCCTTTAACTGGTTCAGTTGTGGATGTGTCACAACTATATACAGTTCAATAAAGATCAACAAAGATAAATAAAAGCACAGTCAAACTTCTCATTTTCAACATGTGAAATCAACATGTGGTAATTGTGTAAAATGTACCTGTAGAGAGGTGGGTATGAGTCCCTGGAGTAGTTTCATCTGTTGCCATAGAGACACCGCCAATATAGCTTTGCTGTTTTTTGATCCAACATTGAAAACAACGTCAGCCATTCTCTCATCTTCCATGTGGAAGACCAAACCTGTATCTAGCCCCTCTGTTTCTAACTAACAGAGGGGAAAAAAAACATAAAACAGGAGAAAGGAAATTGAGATCCCCAATAAAACAGAAAGTTGCCAAGGACAGAAAATATGTTATCATCACAGTCTTTTACCTGGTAGTGTGCTTTGGCTTGTATTGAGCTTGATAAGCCTCTTTCCAGCAGGGCTTTGACTTGATGCTGCAGCCCTGAGAAGTATTCCCATCGTGGGATAAGATGGTCTGTCTTGCCGCCATTAAATTCAGCCTTCAGATATTCAGGTCCAGCCTGCAGCTCTGCCAGAAGTGACAGTCGACCGCCATCCTGGGCCCACTTCACCTGGGCATTACTGTTGGCAGGTACACCTGTAGCCAGAAGACAAAGAGACTGAGAGACAGGGAGGGATAAAATGAATAAAATATAACCTGTTATGTATAATGTAATGATTACCTGAGGCATTAAGCAGGTGGAGAGAGTGAGAGAGCTGGGTGTAGACCTCTCCCCTTCCTGGATTCCCCAGTTGGTGGGTTAAGTTCAGACACAAATTCTCCTCCCCAGACCAAACACACAGCCAATCTCTAGACTTTTTTCCCATCATGCCTTCTTCATCTTCACTATCCAAAGCTTCTCCAGCATCCTCCTGATGTCTCAGCTCTATACTGTACAAGGTCTCCATTACTCTAACTCTCAGCTGTCCTGCAACACATACACATAGCATTACATGAGATTTAGACAGTTTAGACATACCACACAGACAGCTCATGATATTAAGTAAAATAGATTCCCAGTATCCTGAATTCACAAGCTGTGAAATACATATTTTTGCTTTCTGTTAGATCAGAGGATATATTGTCTATTCTAGTCTATGAGGCTACACCAGGCAGCTGGTTAGCTTAGCTCAGCATAAACACTGGAAACAGCTAGCCTAGTTCTGTCCAAAAATAACTATAATCTGCCTACCAGCAAATCTAAAAGCTCATTAATGAACATGTTATATCTAATTTGTTTAAACTGTACAACAACTGTACAAAGTTGTGGTGTTACTGTAGGACCTTGGCTGCTCACAAGCCATAAATAGTCCAACACATGACCATAAAAAACCCCAAAATGTCATTTTTAAACTTAGGTTTTTGTATAATGTAAAGGGGGCTAGCCAAGCTAGCTGTTTCCCCTTGTTTCCAGTTTGTATGCTAAGCTATGCTAGGCCATGCTAAGCCTCTGCTGGATGTTGCTTCATATTTCACAGACAGATATGACCATGGCATCAAAGTTCTCATCTAACTCTCTGCGATAAAGCTAATTATAGTTTTTCCAAAAATGTTAAACTGCAACTTTAAATTACTATAATTAGCACTTTCATTTGAATTTCTACCTTCGATTGAGAGTGTCAGACTGTCCCAGTGCCCCATCCAACCCCAGGGCTGGAGGAAGAATAGCAAGGTTGGCCATGGAGTGCCTTAGGTCCCCTGACACAGCCAACTGGAGACCCTGGGTGTTTTTTAGAGATCCTTTAATCTGGGCTAGCAGGAGCTCATTCCCCTGTGTATAAGAGCCATGTAAAGACACACTGGGAGAGCAAGAGACAAGCAGAAAACAGTCAGCATTGTTCATTAGATTATAAATGTGTAGAAAGTGTTAAAAAAAAAACAAAAAAAAACAGGTGGATACACACACCTGTCTGAGGACATGTTGGCAGCCACGTTTACGTGCAGGTCAGTGGCCGTAGGCAGCAAGCTTTGGGAGAGGTTCATCCTCAGTCCTATGGCTCTGTGTTCCCTCTGGAGGGAGTGGGCCATCTGGGCACCCAGCTTCACCCTGTCCTTCCCATCAGCCTTCACATGGACTGTGCTACTCCCTTTACCAGCCACTGTAGAAATGTCTGCAGTGGCCTTTACCTTAACATGAAAAACAGCAAAATGATATGATACCAGATGCTAGTAAACAGACCCCAATATTTATTAAAAAATACAGAACTTTTGAGATGATGAGAAGTAAATAATGAGAAATAATGTGATGAAACACAAAAGCAGCCCACCTCTAGAGTTTTGGGGATCTTTGATTTGAAGGGATGACTGAGAGACGAATACAGACCCACTCTATCTGATGATCCATTGACCTGTACAGAAAGCTAAGAAGAAAAACATATTGGTATCAGAAACACTGCTGAGTAAAGAAGCAACAATTAAAACGCAGAGTTAGCTTTACTCACTTGGCACTCCTGTCGCTCTATTCTCAGTTTCCCTCTGGCCTGATAATCAAAGCCAGTGTTGTTTTTGGGGTTCCAACGTACATCTCCCTCCATTTTGGCAGAGGAGGGGAGCTGCAGCTGTGACAGCAATAACAGATGAACTGGTCTTAAGTTTGGCCTCTTTTACTGTAAACTATACTGTACACTGTTGGAGATGGACTTACATCACTTATTGCGCCGCTGACTGCAATCACCATACATAATACAAATCAGTCCTTTGCACAGTGGAGGTGTGGGATACTGAACTAGGTGGTGTTGTGGCATCAGTAAGACACTAGAGAGGCTGGTTTACCTGGAGCTGGTGGGTGAAGTTGGCTCTAACTTTTATCACTTGATGAGTTGGATTCAACTGAACTTGTCCAAAGAAAGTCAGTCTCTCTTTGCTGCCAACCCGTAACCTCCCCTGTATGTCCCTCTGTGTCTGAAGGAAAGTACCATAAAGCAACATTTGATACATGAATGTTTACAGTGTTTCCCCTGAGTATCCACTTACATACATATTCACAGTAGACATATTAGATAACGCATGAGATTTTAAATTCAAATAGCTTTTATGTTGCTGTTGCTTTGTCTGTTTTGGTTCAGTGTTGAGAGTTATGAAGGACAGCAGTTTACCTGGTTGCTGGTTACAATCACACAGATTTCTGAGTCGGACGGGATAGTGTCAGAACTGAAGGGATGGACCAGTGCAGAACAAACCTGAACATAAAGAGAAACACATGAAAATCACTGAATACAGTAATAAATCACCGCCCCCAGTTTCTCTTTAACCATTATGTGTTGAGTTAATAAATCAACCTGCGCTCGACTTACAAAAGGACTCGGTGGTTGGTAGCCCAGAGTGAGGGTGTGGATGACCTCTCTGTTTCCATGGAAACCAGCTTTGGACTCCAAAATGTAGAGGCCTTTGAGGAGGTCAACGGTGAAAGTTTCCCTGAGGAGGAGGGTCTGAGGAAAGGTCTGGAAGGGCTGTCTGTGCGAGATGGTTGGTTTTAAAAAGTCAGCAATGTTCTCAATGCCATCATTTTTTTTTTGTGACACAGAATCATCACTGACAGATTCATTACAAGTAAATCAGACTGAGGCCCAGACCTGAGCTGGAGCACTGCTGTTTTCTGATACATCTTCTTGTCCTTCCTCAGCTCCTCCACAGCCCCCTCAAACTCCAGCTCTGTGGATGGACTCTTCGGTCTTGAGAAGGTCATCTTCAGGGTCGCTTGCCTCTTTTTCAAATTCTTTTAAAAAGTCAGTAAAATCAAAAATGTCAGAACTTTAACAAATAACAACTAAAAAGAAACTTAATACACCAATCTGTGTCCCTGCCCACCTTGTCTGCAGTGTTCAGGGCAGCAGCCAGGCTGACGTTGTGTTTGCCGTAGGTAGAGGCCATCTGCAGGGTGTGGCTGAATTTAGAGGCCTCCAGAGAGACATCTCCTCTCAGGGGAGGAGTCCACAATGAGCTCAAGGAGCAGGAAGCCTTCACACTTCGCTTCCCCACCACGCCCCACCCTCCTGCCTGTGGAGGGAAGGTCAGATCTTATCTGGTATCATTTTAATGCATAGATCAGTAGCAACAAATAAGGTTGCCATCATGTTAACAAACCAGATGAAGCAGCCTCTTCTCTACTTACTTGTAGGTAGGTGACAGCTGGTGTGTAGAGCTCCAGACTGGCCTCCCTCTCCCTGCCCCTGTCCCGGTATAAACCCTCCAGGACGAGGTTACGGATGGTCAGCCACTTGCTGGCTGTCAGCTCCGATGTGAGCTGGAGCGTGTGGCGCTGGAGGTGACTCAGCTTGTGGGCGGTGTATATGTACAGCCACGGTGTGTCCATGTTAAATGTGCCTGAGTGGTAATAAGACAGACATGAGTCTCACTGCAGGTACAGACTCTGATCAACTGAATTATGTAAACAAAGTCTATTGGACATTAAAAGTAAATAACATGATGATTGAAGGAACTTTAAACAGAAAAAAAAATGTTTTTACCCTCCCATTTCTTCTGCAGACCATCTTTGGGAGGGATTTTCCAGTGTAACCCGGCCACCAGTGGCATCAGGTTGTTGTAGTTGATTTTTAAGTGAGTGCTGCTCTCAGACCCAAGCTGTCTCAGGTGAGAGTGCAGAAGCTGAGTCCTGTAGTTTAAATTTTTCTCTGGTACCTGGAGACTGAACTGGAATACAATTTGATTTTATTTCAGACATAATTTTACAATGTAAATACAAGGATAATCTCATAGTAAATAATGTAAGTAATGTAAGAGAATCATAGATCAAGGTCTCTTTCTTTTTACCTCCAGCGTGTAGCTGGTGTGATTTTGTGTGGACTGGTTTTTGAAGGACTGGCTCAGAAGGAGTGTGCGTTTGTTGTTAATCTCATCCCAGTGTTTGCCGTAGCTCACGTCCAGGGCTGATTTAATGTGGCTGGGGCTTTCCTCATGTCTTAGCTGAACCTGAGAGGAACATCCAACACAGACAAACCACAGTGCTCACAATCATGGTAATACCCTCTGCTGCTGCTTAGTTACCAGTTTGGCCTCTTGGAAATCAGCAGCATAAGCATGCATGGATAGAACCAAATACCTGAATCTAATAAATATTAGAGAGATTCACATTAACAGCTTCATGTGTGTAGTCACCTTGTGGTTGATAGGAGCAGTGTTGGAACAGTAGAACTCATGATCTGCCCTCATGATGTAGGTGAAGTTTGAGTCTCTCTCACTCTTCAGTCTCTGAGACGAGTAGCACTCCTGACGCAGGTGCCGAGCATCACCTGTAGAAGGGTCAAGACAATCTGATGATGGTGAAATATTTGTGAACTACATATTCTCCTTGAAAGGCGGCATCTTAAACTGTAGTGTGCCATCAGAACGTTACACAACATGTTTTTCCATCTCCTACCTCCCAGACCATATTTGAGCCTGAGCGCGGAGCTCCACAGCGAGCCCTTCTGCTCCATCAGTCCCAGCATCCTGCTGCCGAAAACACCGGGTAGCAGGAGCTCCGCCTCCACAGAGTACTGCCTGCTGCTGCTGTCACGCCTGTGCTCCAGGGACACTGAAGACAGGTGTCACTTATATGTCTACTGCCACATACAATGTCAGTGTCAATGCTAACACTAAATGTGGGTGTGATGACTAGAGCAAAGTTACAAGTAATATCTAAATGTTGAGAATAAAAGTACAGGTTTAAGAGATGATTTAAAAAGTAAAATATAGTTAGATACCTGACAGTGATGCAGTTTCTCGGAACACATTCTTCACAGTGGCAGAGAAGCTGGTCTTCCTGCCCAGTCCACGAGTAACATTAGCAGAGAGAATCATGGGATGTCCACCAGCAGCCATCTTGGCTTCAAGGTGGTAGCGTGTCCTCTGCTCTGACAGGAGGGTCTGAGTGTCAACCAAACCCTGTAGTGGACAATATAATTATAACTGGGAAATGATCTTAAGATTAAATCCACCTAACAGAAAACTTACTAAGTCATGTTCATGCACTTACCATGATATAATAATGAACACCGTCAATCGTTAACTCCAGCTTTCCTGACTTTACATTCCTCTCTTGTTCAAGTTGTCCTGAGAAAACAACACATTTTCAGCATTAAACTCTTACAGAAGGTGGTATTTTTGTTGTGGTGTTCCTGTGGGACAAACCTTGTATGTGGATGGTCTTCAGAGGATGAGTGATCCTCAGCAGCAGTCTGTGTGGGTTGAAGGCCAAGTCCAGAGACATGTCCCTGGGGATGGAGGACTGAGGAGTGGCCAGGAGGAGGTGGATGGAGGCCTCTCTGGGAAGCCAGGTGCCTCTCTGAAACACAAGGGGTGACAGCCCTTTAAGCCCTCGAAGAGCTTTTAGATCATGTTATGCTCATGGAGTTCTCACACATGAAATACACAGATGCCTCTCAGAGTAAAATGAAAATCCACTGGTATATCTTATATATATCTATATTTCTTTGCACCTGAGGGAGCAGTGAGTAGGCAGCCTCCAGTAGGTAGTAATGGAGTCCTCTGTCCAGCTTCAGCATCCTGAGAGAAAGATGGATGGGTCCAGCCGGGGGTAGTGACATCCCTGCAGCAGGTAATGGATAAGATGCATTGGAGCACAGCTGCCAGCCGACCATCTTGGACCCTGCAAAGAAGCAGAGAGCAGTTTTTGGTAAAGACAAAAATATATATTACACTGTGGCTAAATATGGAGCTGGAAACACAGGCAGCAAACAGCAGCTAATAATAACAATGCAGCAAAACAAATGTTAACTACCACCACATTTGGAAAGACAGAACATATGCAGTAATGTAATAATGGCTAAATAGAGGAGTCACAGTCATTCAGACAAATACAAACTAAGATACAAGCTAAAAAAAATAGCTTTAGCACTTAATAATACAAATGATACAGACTCAGACTGAGATATTCCATGACTTTAAAAGGCCAGTTACTAGTGTGACAAATTATGGTATGTTGTATAGTATGCTCTGAAACATTACATCAATATCAAAGTAAACATTTCTCTTTATCATATAGATGTCATTAACTGTGTAAGAGGACTTACAAGTCTTTGGTGTGCAGTTAGTCTTCTGGACTCGGCTCTTTGGCCCCTTTATCTCCTCTCTGTGGTCTCCACTGAGCTGAAACACTCTGGAGCTGGTGAACACAAAAATTACACACGCTCTTTACAATGCCATTATTCAAAACACATCTCAAATATGCTACATTATAAACACTCAAATAACAGACATGCTTTGTGTCTGTTAGGTTAGTGTAATATGTTTAGGGTAGTATTTGATTTAACTGATTTAAATCTTCTCACTTACCTGAGAGAGATGATGTCCATGACGTCCTCAGGTGTGTTCAGTGTGACCCTGACATCCCGGCCCTCCTGCAGCTGAACACTGCCGTCCAGACCGGTGGAGCTCCTCAGCTCGGAGACCCAGTCCACCGCAGCCTGACCAAGGGCACCGTCAACCCCCATCCTGGCTGACAGCCCCACATACGCACTGAGAACACAGACACCAGTTACACACAGTTTGTAACCAAATGCTGTAGCTCCTGTTACAATGGAAATGTGGAAGTACTTGGGTTTGATGTATCCGGTCAGGGAGAAGTGAGAGGTATCCCTGTAGTTGACGTTGCCCTTCAGACGCAGTGAAACGAGGGAGGTCATGTTGATTCCCAGCTTGACGGGCAAACCAGACAGTGACGGTAAAAGCAGCTCCTCTGTCATCAGCACAGCCCTGTGGTTGAGCTGAACCTCATGACCCTGGAGGACAAAGAGGAAGGAAGGGAGAGTGACAGAGAAAAAACAAGTGTGTGAAAATAAGAGACAGAGTTTAGAGACTGTGACGACAAACCTTGAGCAGTTTGACAGCCAGTCCTGCCGCGCTCAGTGACAGCTGGTTGATCTGATTGTAGAGATCTTCACATGTAAACACACTGAGCTCATTCCCAAACACCTTCACACCAGCCCAGCACTTAGGCCTGTTCTCCTCTGACTTCCTTCTCCCAAACAACTGGAACAGACGAGTGGTACATACTTATTATCACACAATTACATTATCTCACTGCAAAACTAGATTTTACATACATGAACAGTAATCTTAAACTCTTGATAATTGACATATTTATTCATATACAGGTTTCTGAGTAACTGGTGGAAGGTACACGTACTGTATATGGGCTTTTGATGCTTAATTATCTTATCTAGGTTACAGCTGAAACAATTACTCAATTAATCAATTAGTTGATTAACAGGAAATTAATCTGCAGTTATTCTCCTAACTAATTTTTCAAGTTAAAATAGTAAACATTTGATGGTTCCAGCTTCTCAAATGTGCGACTTTGCTGCTGTCTTTCATCAGTGGAAACTAAATATCTTTGGTCAAACAGAAAAAGCAATTTGAGGATTCACTTTGTGCTTTGGGAAATTGTGATGGGAAGTGTTAAGTGCTATTTTCTTATTTTTACAAGTCAATATATATATTAATAATCAGAAGATTAATCTAAATTAACAGTTGTAGCCCTAAGCTAGGCATTTACTTCAACTACAATTACAGTTGCAGTGAAGACACCTCCCAACTTGCTGCACAACAGTACTGGTCTTTGTCTGGTCTTATCCCTCATGACCAAGCTTACATGTTAAACCTGCTGCTCTAACTACTCCACTTAGATAACAGCCCAGAGGACATGACTGTCTTACAACCACCACAGTGACCTCACCATGGCCCTGGCCTGGTTCAGATAACTGCTGGTGCTGGATAAGCACTTTTCTTTTTCTCCTTTGTTGCTGTCATCTGTTTTTCTTCTTGTCCTCTTTGTCTCATGCTTTTGATTGTGAGGGGTGGACTCTCTGTCAGGGTTGTGAGTCTGGTGACTGAAAATATTCTTTAAAAGTGGGTCGGCGTTTTCTACATGAAAGTCCACCTGAGTTGGGAAACATAATGCATGCATTTAACATCATTTTGTCATATTATATCCAAGTAAACTCTGTTCTCGTTATAAGAACTGAAAGGATATAAAACTCACTTCCATAAGGTTGTGGGCTCTACCATGAAAATACACTGTGAGGTTGGCAGTGGCAGATCTTGGTAGAAACGATTTGGGAGAGAAAATCAAAGATGTTTCCAGATTTGTGATTCCTATGCCTGAGAAAAACATAAGAGCAGAAACTTGCATCATTAAGCTCTACTGTAATTGGTCATATTACAAATAATTCTGTTATTAGGTGTGCATATGCATGTTAGTGTCCAGTTTTATGATTATGTAAAATTACTATTTTGCTTGATTTGAATCCAGGGGAGTGCGCCTATCATTACCTGAAGCAACAGTGTGGTCTGAATAAGAGGAGTATTTTAAAAATTCTGCTTCAAAGTCTCGGCTGATTATGTCATCAGGCAGAGACTCGACTAGGGCCTGCTTCATGGGGTCCTCACTCCTCAGGACATTGGTCAGGTGACTCCACACAAATGAGCCCACTAGAGAAACAGAAGAGCCAAAGCTCATAATGTCAAAGGGATAGAAAAGATCTGAGGAGGAATCATCTTTGCCTTTTTTGGCTTGCTATTAATTACACTTAAATGAGGTGAAACTATAACACCGTCTGTTTCAATAATCACTATCAATAACTCAAGAGACTCCAATTTAAATTCAATAAATATAAATTCAATTTATATTACAATACTATCTATTATTGTCTCAAAATTACCAATTCATTCAGCCCCAAGTTTGCAATCTAAATAATCTGAGATAATTCCTCCTTCATTAAGTGTTTACATTACTTTGTCCACCCAGTTCAGTATCCTCTCATTGCCACTGCTGGGAGAAACTGTTATGGACATCCCCTCTACAAACCACAGCGGTTTAAATCAGACCTTGGCTGGAGGTCTCGTTCCTCAGCGTCGTCTTCACCACTTCGAACACGTTGTGGTCAGGGCAGCGCATGAGCTGCTGGTATGCAGCGATTCTGACCTCAGGATCCTCCTGGGAGGAGCGGTACAGCTGCAATAGCACAGACCTCTGAAGGAAGGAAACTGCTGTCAGTCACCAGTGTCAGACCCTTGCTCACCTCTTCACCTCCACCTCAGCTCATCATGAATCAATTACAATGTCATTTACACATTCAGCTTTTGTGATATGAAGAGTCATTTATCTAGTAACGTACTTGACATTTCCTGATGTTGCTGTTGCAAATGATTATTTCACTACTGACAAAGATAGCGGCATCAGTATTAACTCACATCAGCTGGGCAGGGAAAGCGTCTGAAGGCTTGGATAGCAGCAAGTCTCAGCTCAAGTGCTGCTGAGTGGGCGAGCACACAGCGATTTAGCAGAGGAGTGAAGACTGGAGCAGACAGACCAGTGTTCCCCACTGCTTTCAGTGCATAAAAAACCTGCCAGGCAACAATGTGATGATTCTGTCAGTTTTTTGTATAAAACAACCACGGTTTAGCCAGACTCAGTGTCAGCACTTTACGTCTCTCACTCGAATGGGTTCCTCTCCCTCGCAGCCGTCCCTCAGAGTTTCTTGTAGTGTCTGCGTAAAGGTCTGTACATGAGGAAGCTCACTGCATGGGGTTTGGGACCTCTGGCACAGCTGATAGACCAAAGATGATCCAGCCAACAAGGCCTTGGACAGCATCTCCGGGACTTCGAGCAAGGCCTACAGAGACAGGAGCAATGCAGTACACTCAGCACACAATGTTGCGTTGATGCAGCAGCTACTTATCTTACAGATTTCAATTAGAGGTCTCTGCTGAAACCAATCTGAATACTATATCTCATGAGTATGATGCTGGATGTAGGTCATCTGCAATGTCACCCAGATGTTCCTACATTGATGGAGTCGATGATCTGTGTGGATGGATGTGGGATGAGGGCTATGGTGGTGAGGAAGGAGTGAGCCTGATCTTCTTCCACCTCTTTGTTCCTCATCAGGTCAGTCAGTAGTACGATACAGCTTTCAGACCCACACGCTGGTAATGCATCTAACAATGGCTGCCTGTCCAAACAGTTCATCAACATCAGTATCAGTCTCTGCTGTAGATAATATAAAGCTATGACATACAAGAAATTGTCCATGTTCATTGTATTTTGCAGAAGCGTTCACTGAATACTGTATTTAGCAGAAATCATTCTCACATTGACTCATCAATCACAGGTGTAACGTTAAAGCAATAGTTTGACATATTGGGAAACACACTTCATGTTTTTCTCACTGAGAGTTAAATGAGGAAATTGATACCACTCCCGTGACTCTACAGTAAATATGAATCTACAGCCAGCAGTCAGTTAGATTAGCACTGGCAGACTGGACACTGGGACAAACAGCTGGCCTGACTCTGTGACTTTGTCCAAAGGTAACAAAATGTGTCTATCAGCACCTCTAAAGCTCAATAATTAACACATAATATCTTCTATCTGTTTAACCCATTCAAAAACCAAGGTGCAAAAACAGCATGTTGTGATTTTACAAGCTAAGTTATCTTAGTTAAATTAGCCTATTAACGATTTATAACTCAGACTGTGTAACATAGTCTTTCAGTTATTACTGTGAAAACTGATTTCCTTGTACTTGGGAAAGACATTTACTGCTTTCATTTACTTTTGAATTACTTTTTCAAAATACATCTTAGTTTAGCTCAAAAACTGAAAACACAGGAACGGGCTGTGTATGTCCCAAGGTGTGAAAAATGTTTGTTTGTTTAATCTACATAAAAACTAAGGTTTAAAAATGACACAAGGAGACTTGGCTGGGTGCAGTGACTTCCTGTAGTTATAGCTGGTTGCTTGGCTAAAAGCAAAATAAAACCAAACAAAAAAGCCACAATGTGTTGCTTTTAGAGTTCTATTTTGTATGAATCAATTAAACAAACACGATATAACTATATGCTTGGTGGGTTTTGTGACCCTCATACAGAGCCAGGCTAGCTGTTTCTAGGCTTTATGCTAAGCTAAGCTAACAGGCCGTTGCTTCAAGCAGTATATATATATTTTTTTCAAAATGCTGTTCTTCATCTTCACACTGACTCTAATCCATTTAGTTATGCCAGTAACCCATGTAGTTAACCATAACACACAATATGGGAAACTGTAACAGCTAACTGGAATATGGGCATTGTTAACTAGGTTATTACACCCGTGTTTGTCAAAATGTCTTTTGTGATAAATGCGTATTTGCTATATTCAGTGGTAGATAATACTAAGGACTAAGGAGGGGACACTGTCTTGCTCTGGCATGTCGGATCATCTGTGTCTCTGATGAAGTTGGCTACTGTCCCACACAGACTGCCCTTTGTTTGCTTGTTGACTTGGCCAGAGGCTGTGTATTTTTCTCATTATAGCCCATAAACAAGAGTCCTTTCAGCATTAAGCCGGTTTCCTGGTTGCTAAGCACAAGCTGTTTCATTATACTTATAATGCAGAGTGTGTAAATGTGTAACTGAAACAGCCATGTTGGAGGCACATTGATATACGATGAAGGACCAGTCAAAAGACACTCCATTATAAAACAGTAAGGAAATACTCACCAGTCATTGCGGCACTTGAAAGACGCTTCTTGCCAAAGTGTCTTGAGTTGAGAGAGAGTCAGATCTCTCAGTTGGAAAGCCAGTTGAAGGAACTCTTGTGATACCTAAGGGCAAATAAAATGCACACACCTATGGTGTTGGTATAAAACAGATGCAATTTACACTCAAGTCTTTCAAAAACATCTGCAGAGCTGTGAACGTATGTTTTCATCCCATCGATCACCTGATCCCATTACAGTAATTATATCACAGAGTTTGTCAGCCTCTGGCTCTGTGGGCCTCTTTTAAACACCTCCCGTGTAAATAGACTATGATGAAGGTTGCCAGATTGGGTTTGACTAACCTCCTGTGTATGGGAGACATTAAAATCATTGGCTCATACACAGCAAAGCCTCAGGGGAAGTCAAACTATGACTTACAAACACAAACAAGCTAACAGTGGTCTGGCAGTGTACAGGGATACTTAAAAGTGATTAATTGCTGAAGGAGCAGCAGTACCTGAAGTGTAAGTCAGGTGAACTGAAACAAACAATGAGTATTCATTACAGATAAACACAGTTAAAAGCTGACTGGCACCCGCTGCATTTGAGGCCTACCAGTTGTGGGTCTGACGTGAGGCTACATAACTTCCTGACAGTCTGACTAGCTTGCTGTGGTGTTGACGTTGTGGATTTTCCTGGCCGTGCAGCTCCCTCCTCCTCAAACTGCAGGTCTGTTAGCACACCGTCACTTAAAGACTCTACAGGAGCAGTGAGGGGAACAGGTATCAGGATCCATTCAGTTTAGGTTAATTGAGAAATGCAACATAATTTTATAGTCCCAGAGAGGAAATAGTTCTTGACCTGCTCTTGAAGGAGTCCCTGGCTGGGCTCTGAGCAGGAGCAGCGTGGACACAGTTTGGGTTTTCACTGAACCTGCAGTCCGGGACCATGTTGCCATGGAAACAGCTTCTGTACAGTTGACTTCCTCCATCACTGTAGATCCATGGCGCTGAACACAGTGTAGTTCTGACTGCACTGACTGGCAAAAGGTCAAGAAACAAACCATTTATTTTATAAGTGTGAACCAAATGTAACTGTTAAATAGTGGTGTAAAAAGGATATCCTCTTAATTAGTGGCACAGAAATCTCAAGTGACAATATGCGCCATCACCCTTTATCAACTTCCACTTTTCTCGAACTTAGGTAGCAAAAAGAAAAAAAGCGTCTACAAGAACAATCTAGAATATCAAGGGCCAAAGCTGGGATTTTGGCATTGATGAGGTTATGGGTTAAAGTCCCAAAATACAAGTTTATTTTAACTTTTTTTAAACTAATTAATTTTTTGTTTGTTTATTTTTCTGTCTCCAAAAATTATAGTCTAGATGTCTGTTTCTGTTTGAGAAAAACTGAATCATTCATGTATTTATTTGACCTAAAGTTAGTCATATTTAAATACAATGACTCTAACAATATTGGAATCGGCCTACAACATAACCATCATGTGTATGTTTTTAACTGTTGAAAGTATACGCCCCTCTTCCCAGGAAAAAGTCCAAGACCTCACTTTTCTCAATGGCAGCCATGTTTCCATTCATTTTGAACAGACATAAGGATAAACTCACTGTATCTTCAGTTAAAGCTACTGAATGAGGCCAGAAGTTTGCCAGCCTTGACTCTTGGCACTGTTTTAGGTTCCTGGTCTTCAGCAGCAGAGGTCCTCTCCTCTCATACCTGCTGGTACACGTCCCATACACATCCGTCTGAAACAGTCAGATAATCACACTATAATACACAATATTATGACATGATGATTTTAATGACAATTATTGTTAACAGTTTGAGTGGATGTGGTATTTGTTTGGAGAAGAAGTAGTTGTTGCAGTTGTTTTATTCTGAAGTCTATAAAGGACTGTGTTTCTGCACAGATTTATGGGAAAAATGTCCTCACATAAAAATTGGGCATGTACTACACTGGCCCTAATCAACCCTCACCTCATTTTCTAATTCCTGTTTGGCAGCCATGCGGGAGGTCTGGAGCATGCTCAGTAGAGCCCTTTTAATGTTGAGGGCCCACACCTGCTCCCCCTCCTGGAGACAAAGGGCCGTGACCTTTCCCCCCTGGAGGGAGAACTTGAGGCGCGTTCTCTCCAGTGACTCCCTGGGAAACAAAAACACCAGATGAGCCCCCCGAGACCCGACAACACAGACAAGTGGAGCGTCTGAAAAGAGTATCACATTCATAGGAAAAACAGTTGTAGCATTCCAAAATGATCTGGACTTTCACTGTGAACGCCACAGAGAGAGACCACATGTGCAAAGGAACTGGCCAGATAAAGGGTAAATCCTGCATTCACAAGCCTTTATAAAAACACACCAAATTGCATAAAATCTACTGTACAGTACCTCAGGCTTTTTAAGCGCTGCACAGAGTGCTCCTTCTGAGGGGAGAGCCGCTTTATCTGAGGATTCCTAATCTGATGGACAAACATGTACATGACAAACATGAAACCACATCAGCATGAACTTTCTGCGGTATTTTACAATTACTTTTAACAAAACTGACCTGCATTATTAGGTGACACTTGGAGACCACATCGATATCAACCACACAGTCCAAAGCCAGTCCATTCCTGCCAGCACTGGAGCCGTGAAGGGTGGTGGTAATTGTCGTGCTATACCTGTAAGTGTATCTCACCCCTCTCTGAAAGGACAAATCAGGGGTAGGAAGACCTGTGGACATGGAATAATAGAATCAATGATCTAGATTCCTGTCATTTAAATGTATACAAATCATTTGCCAATTACAACGGGTAGAAAAATAAATAAATAAATAAAACACATTATGGATGTATTTGCCAATGAGCATGCATCACATTTGACATGCACTACACGGAGCAACAAACTGAAATTCTCACCAACGCAGCTTGAATCACAGAGATTTGGTTCCACCTGAAAGCAGTCACCTACTGCACAGAAAGTCAGGGACAAAAATCAAAAGACATGCTGACAAAAAAATATAACATTTCTAAAGACAGCTTGTCAAACTGCTACACTTCTATAACACTTGGCAGTCATGTCATCATGCCACAAGTCTCTGTTTTCAATGGAAAATTAGATGACACACCAAGAATAAACATAACTCACAACAAAAGCCATAAAACTCACCATGTAGCAGGAGGAAAATCAATGTGACATGTAGACAGTGAAGCCATAATAAGGACACAGCCATAGCAACCCCAAGTCACTGCAGGTCTGGCTGCCTCCAAGCCTCCACATGTAAGTGAGATGAAAACCAAGCACTGTTCGCAGCCACTGAATGACCACACTTGTACGTGGGCTTCCACAGTGACCCATACCGCTCACAGCAACCAATCAGGAAATACCTTCCAAGCTAGATCTACAAACATCCACTGAGCCAATCACTTGACACAGCACCGGGTCTCAGAAAAAAGGAGGTTTTCTTACACTCCCATTGACTTGGATAGACATGAGACATGAGCCATATATAGAGAGAAAATTTTGTTTATTACAGCAAAATGAAACAGTTTGAAAACTGAATCCAGACTGAGACATAGCTACAGGACAGGAGGAGTGATAATGACCTAAGTACATCATAAACTGAGGGACAACAAGACCACCTTTCAATACAGTACAAAAAACAACAACAAAAACAGCACAACTAAACAAAGCCTGTAATAATTACCCATGTGTTTATGCTATGGTGCCCCTCCTAGTATGATAAAATGGATTTGTTTGGAGATGACCAATATGACCATAATCAATAAACCACACAACCAATGTGGGTTCTGATCTCTTAAAAGCTGATTCATAGGCTTCTCTACAAACAACTACAGTTGTGAGAAGCAAGCACAAGAGAAGAGAGACATCTAGCGTCTGTGTCCTTGGGATAATAACAAATGAAAAAGTACACATTTGGGGGGCTACGAAGACCATTTATAGAACTATTTAGACCCCATGTGTGAAAAGAAAATCCCTCCACCGCCCAGCCACGTTATCCTGCCGTTGACTAAATTATCCCACACGCTTCATCCCAACCTCCTTCCCCCATCATTATCCAGCCCAAGCTTGCCTGCCACCTACTTTCCACGATGTACCCGCCGCCGCGGTCCACGCCCGTGCTTCCGACGTCAGTCACTACGCGCTGTTGGCTAACGCTGCGTTCAAACACATAAAAAAGTAGTATTTAAGAACTCTCATTGAAACATACCATTAGCCCGCTTTTAGCCCAACTTTCAGGTCGTCAGATGGTGGTGGTTGTGTAGTTTGTTAAATTGATTATGTTAAATGTGTTTTGGTATGCTGTTTTAGTATGTTAAAATGCTTGTACTTTTTTGGTATTAGATAAAATACAGTTAAATGACACAAGTTGATAATAGATTTACCCATCTGGGCTTGATGCGATTTGTGACTTACTGTAGGACTCTCGGTTAAAATCATCCCTCAATGAAGGGCGCTGGAATAATTTTAACGACAAAATAAAACACTTACATAACCTCTACAGGAATTTCAACACATAAACACCCCCAAACGATTTTTGGCCGACAGTACTTGAATGCACCTTTAGTCCGGACCAGGGGGCGTAGGTTTGACCGGCTTCTCGGAGGCTCAGACACAATGAACCGTCAGACGGTGAGGTGCACGCTTGTTGGGTCGGAGGTATCGGCACGGTTTTAGCACATTATTTTTCTCAATTGTGCCTTTTCTTTAATTTCCTTAGTAATTTTCAAACTACTGATTCGCTGTATGGCGGTAACAAGGCTCAGCTGGAACCGGTTGGCTCGTCGAGTTTGATGAAAACGAGGTCGGGATCAGACTACCGTTAGCCCCTCCTGGCGGATTTTTTTTTTTTTTTCGTTATTTTTTCTAGCTAAAGCCAACTAAACAAGGCAGATAACAATGTCGTTGACTGCTTCATCTGATTATTTCGCTGCCGAGTGTCTGGTATCGATATCTAGCGGTCCTGTCCTGCACAGACCCACCCCGGTCGCCCCCGCCAGCCAGCCGGCATAAGGACACAAGCTCAGCAACCCCAAGTCACTGCAGGTCTGGCTGCCTCTAAGCCTCCACACACAAGGAGAAAACCAAGCACTGTTCGCAGCCACTGAATGACCACACTTGCAATGCGCGGGCTTCCCACAGTGACCCACACTGCCTCACAGCAACCAATCAGGAAATACTCTCCTTCCAAGCTAGATCTACAAACATCCACTGAGCTCAATCACTTGACACAGCACCGGTCTCAGAAAAAAAGGAGGTTTTTACATCCTACTGACTTGGATATGCTGAGACATGAGTTTCATATATAGAGAGAAATTTTTATTTATTACAGCAAAATGAAACAGTCGAAAACTGAATCTGACTGAGACATAGCTACAGGACAGGAGGAGTGATAACACCGGGCAGCACTGCAAACTGAGACAAGACCACCTTTCAATACAGTACAAAAACAACAACAAAATACAACTAAACAAAGCCTGTAATACTACCTATGTGTTTATGCTATAAGTTCTCCTAGTATGATAAATGGATTTATTTGAGATGACCAGATACCATAATCAATAAACCATACAACCAATGGGTTCTGATCTCTGTGTTGATTCATAGGCTTCCTCTACAAACAACCAGCTGTGAGAAGCAAGTACAAGAGAAGAGAGACATTCAGCGTCTGTGTCCTTGGGATACAACAATGAAAAGCACATACCTAGGGGGCCACAAGACCATTTATAGAACTATATTAGACCCATGTGAAAAGCAACCTCCACCGCCCAGCCACGCTATCCCGCCGTTGACCAAATTCATCCCACACGCTCATCCCAACCCTCCTTCCCCATCATTATCCAGCCCAAGCTTGCTTCGCCACCCATTTTCCACGATGTACTGCCGCGGTCCACGCCTGAGCCTGACGTCAGCTTACTACGCGCTGTTACAACGCTGGTGTTCAAACACATAAAAGTAGTATTTAAGAATCCCTATTGAAACACAAATTTATTAGCCTGGGCTTTAGCCCAAACTTCTAGGTCGTCAGATGGTGGTATAGTAGTTTGGTTAAATTGATTATGTTAAATGTGTTTTGGGTATGCTGTTTTAGTATGTTAGAAATGCTTCTGTACTTTTTTGCAATAGATAAAAATACAGCAATGATGTTGATAATAGATTTACCATCTGCTTGATGCGACGTAGATTTATCAGGACTCTCGGTTAAATCATCCTCAAATGCTGGCGCGGAAGTCAATTTTAACGACAAAACAAAGTCGACTTGGCATAACTCCTCTATATAATTTCAACATAAAACACTTCTAAACGATTTTTACGACAGTACTTGAAACGCACCTTAGCCGCCCGGACCAGTATTGACTGGGCTTCGGAGGCTCAGATACAAATGAACCGTTGACGGTGAGGTACGCCTGTTGGCCGGAGGTATCGGTACGGTTTGCAGTGCTATTATTTTCCCACCAGCCTTTCTTTAATTTCCTTAGTACCTTTCTAAACCATTGATTCGGGCTGTATGGCGGCAAACAGCCGGAAACCGCTGGCCTGTCGAGTTTGATGAAAACGAGGTCGGACTGACTCAATGTTAGCCCCTCCTGGCGGATTTTTTTTTTTTTCGTTATTTTTTTCATAAAGCCAACTAAACAAGGATAACACGCCACCTGCTTCATCTGATTATTTCTCAGTTGCCGAGTGTCTGGTATCGACATTCAGCGGTCCTTGTCCTGCACAGAGCCCATTCCCGGTCGCCCTGCCAGCCAGCTGCCACGGTGGCCTGCACCCTGGGAGCCTGACGGTTCAAGCGAGGACAGGGCGTGCGGGAGACTCTGAGGCTCGAGGGGGCGAACATGATGGCGGTGGCCGGTATCCTCACCGACCTGCACGGTAAGTTCCGCCCGATGTCGGCCTACTCGGAGAGCAGCAACTCATCATGTGGTGGGGAGAGCGGTTACACCACGTTGTCCGACCCAACCACCCCTACCATGACCCCCTCCGCCACCCCGGTCCCCGGACAGCAGCTGAGGGGGAGATAGGAGGAGGATATGGGGCCTCAGTGTCCTTGTGAAGGACATCAGTGCACTTTGATGGATGCGATAGAGTTTACGGAAATCGTCCAATTTGGAAGGCACACATCCGACACACACAGGTATGGAGACAACAAGAGTTTTACAGTTACATTAGTAGCTAACATGTTGTAAGAAGATAGTTAACCCTGAATATAAAACTGTGGCCACAACTTCCGCTTTGTTGGTGACGCGCACACCTAGATCTTATCAGAGGCTATTTTGTATATTTCATGGGAAGCCAGTAAACAAAGGTGGAAATAAGTAGTTTTCCTTGATTTACTCCTCGACTTTGTTCAGTAACGTGGCAAACAAAGAGGAAAAGATAGAAAACTCCCTTCAGAGACTCTGACAAAGAAGTAAACCATCAAAAGAATCCGCTGGATGTGTTAAAACCAGGACGAAGGTCTTCTCCTGACTGGATTTGCAAGCATGAAATGAATGTAAGACGAAACCTTAACGTCGAGAGCAGAGAGTTCATTGTCGGACACAGCTCAGTTCTGTTGATGGGTGCAGCAGTGCTTGATGTTTGGCCTTCTGTGCATCACATCCTCTTCCTGGGGGTGTACTGGATGAGTTAAAACCGACTCTATCTGTATTGCAAATTTTTAACAAAACGTTTGATAGCTCCAGAGGGAGAGGGGTCAGTCTCTACGTCCGATAGCGCCCCACGCTCTATCAGGTTTCAGTTTTCGGGGAAATATCGAATATTTTCGCTGCGTCCTGGCTCACAACTCGTTGGCAACTCAGCCTCAAATCGTGTGTTGGCACAATGACAAATCTAGATTGAGGCGGAAACAGACCCACCCGTTAGAATGGTGGTGGAGCCTGTAGCGTAAAGAGGCGGCGGATTTTTTTATTTTTATTTTTCGCAAAATGAGGGTAATTGCATGTCTAGGTCACTGAGCAGGCACACGATTAAGGGCAGGAAATGGCTGAAAAGAAAACTGTGGGAATACCCACAAAGAGTCCTGCAACAATAACGTGGCCCTGGCTTTGTGATCTTTGAAAATGGCTCCATGCATCCTACTCTGCTTATCGTGTTTGACTATGTTGCCTGTGCAGGAGATTACATAGTAGTAATTCAGGAGACTAATCTGAGAATCTAAATCCTAGATATGTTTTGTCAGCATTTAACTATAAGAGACTATTTTCTGTTCACACCATACCCATAAAAGAAATACAGGCTGGTAGATTTATATCTCTATCTTGCATTAATTTGAAATCATAGTTTGCTCTTGGGGTTAAATACAGACAATGAACAAATACAAAAGTAATAAACTGGAACAAAGCCTATAAAGCATTTATAGAAGAAAGGAACAATTTAAAACAAAACACACCATAAATGCCTGTGACAATGCCTAAGACCATGTTATTAAAATGTGAAAATGAATCATACTAATGAAGTTATGGCATTGGATTTTATAGTTCGCCTGTTCGTGAAGAATGAAAGATGAATAATAGCTGGCCGCTTCTATTCTTACATGGGCATAAGTAGGGTTATCTCAGAGCTGAAATGGGATTTGCTGATTAATTGATCAGTCACGGGCTGTAGACTTACTGTAACCCTAGTCTCGTCCCCAAATTAATTTTATTAATTAAAAGCACAAATAATATATTTGTTTTATTTAACCAGTTTACTGTATTAGGCATCACCGTGTTGCAGTAATGCAGTAATTTAGCCAGCGCTAACATGTTTTTTTAGTCAGCTAAAACAAATCTATAGTTGTGTTGTAATTTAAGACTGGCCAGCATGGGCAGGGTTAATGCTTGTCTCTTGCCTCCTCTGTCTCCATGTTGCAGGTGAAAGGCCTCTTCCCACGCACCTGGCCTGGGACTGTGAGAAAGGTTTGCACGGCCCGGCTGAGCTAGCGCTCGCCACACCCGCACTCCACACGGGAAAACGCCTGTGCCGCCAGCACAAGCGCTTGGGCGCAGCCACCACCTGATCGGGGCACGCCTGGCCGCCATCCTGACTTCCAGCCTCCATGCTGGGACGAATACAGAGATCCACCGTTTCAGGTCAGGCTATGCACCATTAGGATGGTTTGCCTGGGGCGGGAGGTGCCCTAGCACTGTCAGTATAAATAGAAGGTCAGCAGGAGCCTGTTAACTAGCTACAATCAGGATCCACTGACTAGATTTAGCATCGGCTAGTTAGCCCAAATGTGTACATACACAACCAACACACACACAAACAGGGCTGGAGTGTGAGGGGGCGACTGGCCCATCCACACAGATGAGCTGCGACTACTATCTACCTGTGCAGCATAATGTGGTTGGGTGTAAGAATATTCCAAATCTGTGGGTAACTGAGGATTTGTTACAAATTTGTTTTTCGATTCCCACCCATCAAGCTTCCTGGAGTATAAAGTTTTGACCTACTGCACTTCTTTTACATCATTGCTTATATGTGCCGTGCCATTATGTATAATGCGTTTACAATACAGCAGAGGGAGCTATGGCTTTCAAAGCAGGCTTACACTTCATAAAAGAGCAGTAATACACAGGAAATGTGAATTCACTGCATGAAAGGGGAGGAAAGTCCATTAACATGATGAGCACCCACGCAGATAGTATGTAGTGGTTTTAAATATCCAAAGTGTGACATGGTGAATTAATGAAACTTTTATAGACTAAAATAAACTAGATGGGAAGAGTCAGGTTTGGTTTATCCTCCAATTATATGTCGACTTAATCAAGGTACTTCATCACTGATGCAAAAATTTGCACAAAATGACGAAAAGTTATGTAGCTGTTAGGTTTCAGTGTGGATTTGCAGTATTGCCTAATACAGTATTATTAGGCTTTTAATGCCTCACAAAATAAAAACAAAACCATTCAACTTCTGCATGGCACTACACAGAATATTTATTTTCTTCTTTTAACCAAAATACATCAAAGAATACCATATCATTTATGACATGTTTATGACAGTCTAAACCGTAGGAAAATAAATGTGGTTTGTGCTTTGAACGTACTTTGCTTTTCTTTCTTAATCAGGATTCGATAAGAATCGGAATCATTCAGCTGATTTCAGTGGATAAAATAAACCCAACCCTAAACATAACCTCATTCTCTCAAACTGAAACACTTTCACAAATTGCAGGGATTTCTCACATTTTCTGTAAAAATCTGCATATTCATCATCAGCCAAAACACCTCTGTTTTCTTGTGGTTAATTTGCTGATTGTTGTTGTGCTCTTCAACACCATTTATTTACCATGAGTAGCACAATGTTGTGATGTTAGGTAGCGAGGCAGTGACTAGAAGCTTTTTAGCTTTTCTTTTTTAATAGCTTTGCTGAGTCTGTATTCTAAGTTTTAGTGGTGACACATTCCTTTTTTTTATTGCATTAGTAACTATCAATGAGGTGATATATGTCAATATTTTTTCTTGTATACTGAATTAACAATAGATCAAATATTCATTTTGCCAGAAAGTGGATCAAATTTCACTGTAGAGGAGCTGTTTGCACGCCATCCTTAAGTCTAGATCAGTTATCATTCATGAAATGCTGACACATAATACACAGTAGTATTATGTCTTATACTGATGCAAATGTATATAAGCTTTTAATCTAGAAACATGGTAATGCTACTAGCAGCAGAATTAATACGTGATGACTTGTAGTCCTTATATTAGGGGTAACAGTATACGCTTGATAGGATGGCATTGCCTGTGAGTGTCAGTGTGTATGTTTTTAAGTTTTTTTAATTTACATTTTTGTTAGCGACAGAACTGGGAAAAGTGTGTATGCGATGGGATCAAAATATTTAGGGGAAAAAAGACGACATGAGTTGAGCTTGATTCTCAGCCTGCTCCCTTCAAAGTAAAGGTGTTCACTCATCATTGTTGGGGAGTTACACAGTAGAAACATATTTCAGGATCAATTGTTTCTACAGGTGTAACTAATAACAGCAATGACCCTGTTCTGTGCAGGTGTGCCATTGAACCAGCATGCACAATACTCAAAGGCAGGCGCTTCTAAATGGAATGCAGCCATTAATAATGTTATTACTTTTGTCTTTGGTAAATTAAAATGGCCACTGTCATAAAGATTTGATACAAACAAGGATTTGTTAAGAACCTGTTTAGTTCAATTGATCACCTAAATATTCCCATCTTGCCAAAAAACAGTTCAGTAGTCCTAATGAATTATATGAATCATCACAAAAAATGAAAACAACATTGAAAAAACTGAATCAAGCAAAGCTCATGTAAAGTAAATGTTTAAAATCTATTTGAGTACATACAGAGTCCAGGTCTGATTCTAGAGGGGTTGATTCTTTTTCTTGTTTAATGTTTCCACACTGTTCGTCCAACTCATGGACATATTCCTTTATCTCAGTGAACAACAAATCTTCAGGAAACTCTGAAAGCCTTAAACTATGTCATAACTACTTTGCACCATGTTTACAGTTGATCATTGTATAGGTATATATGCCCTCCTGCGGGCTCATTACAGATACTCATTATGCAATATGGCACTTTTTTCTTACAGGTGTATTTGGCTGAATAGTCTAATGGCTTGCACTGTTACTATGCTTCTCCAAGCAAGCACTGTGGAACTTTGCTAATGTGTTGATAACCAATGGTTCGTAAAACTGCCTTTTTTTGTTCAAGTGCTTTAGAAAGCATGATAAAATAACTGGGTGGTTGTTTTTTGTTTTGTTTATTTTAGTGTTTGCTTAGTCATCCAGGCCATCACCTGTTGTGGAGTTTGTTTAATTAGGTTTTTTTCTTCTAGACGGGACACACATCATTATTGCTCCCAGATCTGTTGACTTATGTTTCCTCCACACTAAGATCAAAGAACTTCAGATGTCTTCCTCATTCACATCAAACCATCTTCATTATACCATTTCACTGTAGATCTGTTTGTCTTATCAGGAGCTGTACTCATTGAGGTGAATGCAATGCTTTTGAAAGTTTTGTACATGTTTCCTCAGAGGTTCAATCTGTTGACAGTTTCTGGTTGCTGCTGGCAGTAACCAGAAACACATGGACTGTTTAACAAAGGAACACACACACAATATATATATATACTTCTTTTCTACGCTTTCAAATGGAAATATATCCTTCCATCATCAGATGGAAGTGTCTCTTCACTCCGACTCTGTCCGGGTCTCAAAGCTATAATATCACAAGAAAAACATACCTCACTGATTTTATTTTATTTTATTTGCCGTATCTGTGCAGAATCCATCCAACCTGTCTCTCAGAACTTCCTATAAAGCCATTGAGCCTCGGGTTTCAGAAATTTGTTTTTATCAGTCAGATGGTCTGTTCTGTACCCTTTGTCCTTATATTGTCTGTATATGCAACATCACTACTACCTGTGTAGCAGCAGAATTTCTTTTTCCCCTGCCTCTATGAACTTCTGTTGTTAATAGACCGTGGTAAACGAATCTACTGGATAAATCACCAACAGTCCCTGTTGTCAAAGCTCAGCAGCTGTGTTAGTCACCAAAGGAAAGACTCACTGTTGGCTGGGGCTGAAAATCATTAGTATAATGTAAAAATACCTGTAGACTGTCACTTCACTGCAGATATCGATTGAAAGAGCTCAGTCCAAATCTATTTGTTCATATCACTGAATGTGGCTTGATGACAGACGAGCATTATCCACTTTGGATTTAATTTGTGCTGCGCTGCCTTGCTGAGAAAAAAAAAAAGCGATAATTTCTCTTGTCACCACACTAATCCAGATATGCACATTGTACAGAAACGGATGTTTTTTAAATTGATGCCTAATTTTTACATTAATGTAATTTTTAAAATCCTCTTATCAAAGCTTTAGTTAAGGTTAATAGGAGGAACTGTGGAACTAAATAATAACTGCAACAAGCTGTTTTGATATTTATATTCTCAGGTGTCTTAAATTTTGAGCTTTGGAGTTTCAATATTTCCTGTGCAACACCGAAGTACAAGCATGTTTTATTTCTTTTATTATTCTGATTAATTTATTACAAAAAAGACGTATCATTTGTGTGGTTTAATTATTCTTTTCATAACTCATTTTGTGACATGGAACTCTACTAATATTAAATGGTTCCATTGTTTGCTTGACATGAAAACACCAGTGCTTTTTTTTTTCTTTTTTTTAAAATAAAAATCCCTAAGTTGATTGATGTGTTCGTCTTTTTTGTTGTTCTTCTGGTCAATGAAGTGTCGACCTTAATAAAAATATCAACAGAAATGAGTATTGGAGGAGTATGAAGAGGCTCAGTTGATTTTGGGTGACGTTCTAGACAAATGGCTTTGAATAGCATGATGTCACTACAAGTGACATTTTGACCCAGTCAAACACCTGAGGCTGCATCTGAACTTTAACTTGTGTGTTAATGTGACTGGCAGGGCTGTAGCTGTATTTGATTAAAGTCTCCATCTTGGCCTCGTCTCTGTTAACTGCTGCTCTTTTTTCTGACCCAAACAAAATGGCAGGTGCACTTCCATGTGTCATATTAGTGTTGTTGCCACCATGACACAAAAAAACCGGGTTTCTTATTACAATGTAAAAGGTTTCTCATTTTAACATGGCTGATTTAATTTCATCTAGTTATATGACAGAAGTCAATTATTAGCAGAAGTAGACCAATAAGACCAAATCAGTGTTTTTGTTAAAACTCCAAACAGACTTGTCATTAAAACAAGATACTTTCTTGTTATGACATGATCATTTGGTTTGTTATATAATAAGAGTAATGATGAGAATCTCATTGTTAAACTTCTTAAACCAAATTTAATGTTGAACAGTTATTAATCTTAAAGAAATGGTACTTTTGAAAAGACACATTCACTGCTTGTGGTTTTGGTGAGTGGAGGGCTGGATGACCTGGGCCCCCAAAATGTGTAAAGTTCAATATCAGCTGAGGTGATAGGGGCTTTAAGTTGGTACAAACATTCACTTGGACTCAAGGATGAACTGATTAGATTTTGGTGGTCAAATGTCAAAGTTCAAAGTCACTGTGACCTCACAAAACACATTTTTGGCCTTGTGAATGCAATATCCCAGGAACGCCTTGAAGAATTCCCTTCAAATTTGGTACAAACCTTCACTTGGACTCAAAGATGAAGTGATTACATTTTGGTCAGGGTCACTGTGACCGCACCAAACACATTTTTGCAATAACCTAAGAATCCACAAGCTAATTAACTGTAACTGGACTGACTGGCAGAGACACACAACTGTGAGGCTGTCATTCTTGTTAGATCATTTTGTTTTATGGTTTGGATTTCATCAAATTAACACTGAGAAAACCATCGCACAGAGAGGGGGGGAAGGATAGAGTTTAATAAGGGACCAGCAGCTGATTTATGCCCCACTGGCCATGGTGTATAACACAACCCATGTAAGTCCTCCTCAGAGTTCATCTCTGTTTCCACTGGCAGAGAGGGGAGGCACGTCACCACGAGCAGGATGAGGAGCCACATGTCGAAACCCAAGTTCCTCAGTTTCCTGCTCACGCCGGTGTTTGGTCCCGTCACTGTCCCAGTCTGTTTCCACCGCCTCGTCGTCCCAGATGGTGGACGTCTCTGTGTCACTGAAGTAGCCGGGCTCGCCAGTGTAGTGTGTCGGGAAGAGCAACAGAGGCTCCACTGAAAATGCTCTCAGGTCCCTCTGCTCAAAATACTGCATGTACTCGTCTCTGAGGGGAGAAGGAAGTTCACATGTTAGAAAATGATGAATGAGGCAGTTTCACTTCAGTGTAGACTGAATACAAAAGCTCTTACTGACATTCAGTGGTTAACATTTGAATATATAAATATTAGATGAGACTCACCTGGGATGCTTGTTGAACATGATTGGTAAGAACTCATCAACAGGTAGCATTTTGTTAAGGGGTTTTGCCTGCAGGAGCTTCTTAGCCCCCTGCAGGGAGAGGACATAACCCAAGGTCCAGTAGGAGTATCCTGGGTGCACGAGGTTTCTGACTCCCTTTACCCAGTACTCTGGCTCCTTCACCTGCAGCCGCTTACGACCCACATAACTTAATGGAGACAGGTCAGTGAGAGGGGCGTTTTGAAGAGTAATGGTAATATGTAAGGGGTTCAATTGATACAAAATGAGAGACAGTGTCAAGAATTTACTCACATCAGGTCCCAGTCAAGTCCCACCCTCTTCACATTGTCCATAATGGCCACCAGCCTGCTGCAAAATCTGGGCTCAAATCTCACATCATCCTCCAGCACGAGCACCTGCTGCAGTTCCTCCTGCACCACCTAGGGGGCGAGAAAGAACAGCCATCATCTTCATGAACTGCCTCAGGGTTAACCTGTCCACACTGCCACACAAGTACCAACTCCAGTGTGCTGTACACCATCCCTGAATTGAACTGAAATGTGTATCATATGGTTGTACCTGCTTCCAGATGTTGTAGTGGCTGAGGAAGCAGCCAATCTCCCCTCTAGTCAGCACACGGTCTGAATACGGGTCTTTATACCCGGGCAGCATGTCTATACCCATGGCCTGCAGCTGAGAGGAGTTCAATGCTCTGTGGACAACACAAGTAAATATACTTCCTCACTATCAGTATAAGATTTGTTTCCTGACATTTTCAGCCTTTCTCCTTCTCACCAGCAATTCCTATAGTAATGCTAAAAACACCCAAACATGGTTGAGACCCACCATTAAAGATACTTGAACTAAAAGACTAGTTTTGAGTTTCACAGCATAGAGTATCCTAGATTCAACACATTTTATCATACAGAAACAACATAGTGGCAGTGGTACAAAGTATACAAAGCGCCTTTTCTTCACTGCATGTATTTTACTTAAGTATTTCCATCTTATGCTACTTTATGCATTTACTCACTCCACTACAGTCATATCTGTCATATGTATTTTCTGTTTATTGTTGCTAGCAGTGGTGTGAGAAGTACTCATATCCTTAAAAATAAACCACAGTGGAAATTTAATCTGTTACAAGTAATAGTCCTTCATAGTGTATCAGAAGTATTCTTTATGCAAAATAGCCTCGGTCTGATTGTTGTATACATTGTATTATTAAAAGTGATATTAAAAGTGTATTATTATCTATACTATTATTATTGCATTAATGTGTAAGCAGTATTTTACCATTGCAGTTGGTGCAGTTATTTTGATTTACATTATCATCTCTTTGGCATTTGCCTATACAAACCATCATATTTTATAGTTTTCTTCATTTAGATTTTTAAATGCAGAGCAATAAATATCTTCCTCTGAAATACAGAAATTTGCATAAAAATGGAAATATTCAAGAAAAGTACAAGTACCACAAACATGTACTTAATTCTAGTCACTGGTTACAGTTACTTTGTAGATTCAAATTTTACATTCAACACAACTTTTGTCTAGAATAAAGCTACAATATTGATGCATCAGTGATAATATAATAAAATATATAACACATAAGACACATAACAGTCTGAAAGAGATTATTCTAAATAAAATTACTTTTGATACTTTTTTTGACTGCACGACTCTTACATGTAACTCTTACTTCTGAGTGCTACTGCAACTGTTACTGTATGTCATACTTGCCGTCCACGGCCTCTGTCAGTGTGGCGTTGATGCCAAGGACGGCCAGAGAACTCAACATCCTCCCTCGCCGGTCTGAGCGACGCTTCAGATTGATCAGAAAGACCTGGAGGTGGAGCAGAGTAGTGTGACCGTTCACTTAAACAGCACTCCAACAACAGGAACATATTTGCTCAGCTGCTGGAAATATATCTGCACCTCATCACATCCCAGCTTTCCCGGTTCTTTGGGTGTAGTGTGCACATACTTTGAAGGCTCCATGCTGAAGTCAACTGGAGGGAAGGTTCACACACACATTTCACATGAATATATTGTAAAATTTCATTTTTCTGGCACAGTCATTTGGGTCCAGGGGAATTTCTTAGATCAGTTCAACATCTAACTAATGTGAAATTGTAAAAGAGGAGGCAGAGAGTGAAATGAGAGGTAGCGGCCTTTAACGGAGGAGTGAGACATGTGTCAGGACTGTGAGAGCAAAAAAGACCAAATAAGCTCACACAGGCCGAGGAAATGGTCAGCATAGACTGAGGATAGAGAGGCTTACAATTCTCACTCGCAGAGTCTACCACAGTATCTGCATAAAACAGAGTAAGTGCTTACTGAGAGCCTCTGTCAGTGTGTGGCTAAAACTCTCCTCTTCCTCCTCCAGTGTCTGGTCTTGCTTGAGGGGCACTGGTAAATATCCATAATGGTCCCTGTTGCACACATACATCTGGACCCCTGCAGAGGAGAGGAAGTGGAGATCTTCTCATCACTTGAAATGCTGCGGCAGATAAACGTATCCACTAATGGTGTGACATGGAAATGATCTCTGACCTGCTTCCCTTGCAGAGAAAGCGAAGGCCATGATGTCATCTAAGTGGTAGGGGTACTGAGGGTGAGGGGGGTAGAAGGCCAACGCCCTGCTGGCTCTGCGCCTCAAATCCAGCAGGTAAGTGGAGTGCACCATGGGAACTGCAAAGCAGCCCTGCCGCTTCCACTTCCGGATGGGAATGTACTCTGGGGTTCGTCTGTAGTAGCCCTGTGTGGGTATTATAAGAATGAAAACGATATTTTTGTACGTAGTGGTTGCTGCAAGTCTTTTGGAATTGTGATGTTTTGCATGTCTGTACCTGAGGAGTAATACCACACCAGAAGTTGGAATAAAGACTTTTTGATTCCAACATGGGCGCCACAATCGTCAGATTCTCCGCCATCATGTCAGACAGCACCTGGCGGTTTGTCAGCAAGTTGTCACTATCCACAAACTGAGGGACAAAGAAATAACATAAAATGCAGCAGATGAGAGAATGGTGATATGATTCACCAGATACTGTGACTGTTTTACCATCTCACCAATATGTAGTCAGTCCACAGTCGTCTGGCAGCTCTGAGCGCTGCCTGCTTTAACTTCATCACATGGGTGAACCGAGAGTCAGGCCAGTGTTTTGGACTCTGCTCATCTGCATAAGAGCTGAGAGGAAGAGAGACTGAATAATGAACTGAATATGTCAGAGGAGATCAGGTTTACTACCACACCATTAAATGAATGACTAAACAGTATCTGGATGGTGGATAATAACTGGAGTTGCTGCTTCAGAGACATTTTATTTTGTAGCAGTGCTTCACCTCGGTTGGTCCAGTGGTCTCCACTCCACAGAGTGGTACAGGTGCTGGACTCCTCTGAGCCACTCCTGAAGGATGGCTGTGCTGTTGTCCACACTATGGTCAGAGGCTGCCCTGAGATCACAAAGAGTATTACTAAAAACTGATTTCACCTCCTTCTTTCTTTCTTTCTTTGCTTATTGTTTTGTGTTTCAATGAAATCCACATCTTTTCATTAGCAACTAAATTGAACCATAATTTATCTGAATGTTTTCCTGGAATATGCACATTTTTTTAATGAACTGATCAACACAACGAATAAACGTTACTTTACCAGATGGCAATTCGGTCCTTTGGATAGTCCAGTCTGTCGATGCATCCCAAGAAGTAAGGGAGACTGTGCTGTGTGTTACGTGCGAGGATGGTAATGAGCACTGTGGGTTTCAGCAGGGAGGACTCTCGCCGGGCTAGCTGGAGGAGAAGATGATCAGCCGGCAGCTCCTCTGTGCCGGTGTGCAGGAAGAGCTTTCCTGCTAAAATCACAATAAATAATCTGAATCCCACAGATTCAAAAGGCATATTTCCAACAGGACACATTAATGTCTCTGTAGACTCAGACTGGTGTAACTGAGAGAGAGAGAGAGAGAGAGAGAGAGAAAGAGAGAGATATAGACTCACACACACATGACAAAACACACACACACACACAGAGAGAGAGAGAGTCTGAAGAAGACTGAGGTGGCCCACAGAGATGTTTGGAAAGTTAACATATCAGTGATGTCAAATGTTGACTAACCAATCTGATCTCATAACCTCAAAGTCCATTTAGTAGCTGTTCTGGGGCTTTCAGTCATATGACCTGATCTTCATGTCTTTAGACAAAATGTGCCCAATTGTCATGAAAATGTTAAATATCCATTTTTGTCTACTTTTTGACTTCTTGCTCATGTTGGCTTTAAACACAAAGATGAAATATTACGTATTTAACAAGTATTAATTGTTTCATCTATTGCTAAATTATAATTAATTAACCAAGTGTCATTAATTACATTTTTCTCAATGTTGCCTTTAATTCGTAAACATATTCATGAAATGCGCACTTGAACCTAAAAATAGTCTCAGAGGCTGCGCGGAACACAAGAGCAGAGTTATTCCACCCGGACGGCTTTCAGCGTTGCACGCCGGCAAAACCTGAAAACACAGCTCACACATGTAGCAGTATGTCCTGACATTAAACTGTGCTTAATGAGCCAGTGTTTTGCTATGAGATACGTCTAGTCGTTAAAATGTCTAAAGCGTCAGACAGGGCGGATGTGTCCGAGAAACCTCCGCCTCCGAACTGGATCCTGCAGCATCCAGCGGTGAGTGTTACTGGAGCTCTGTGCTGCATTCATGGGTCTGGTGATGAATCCTGCAGTAACCAGAGTTTTTTCCCATTTGTGTTAGTATCGAGAAATGAAGAATCTGGAGGTCGGGGACAGCGCCCAGGTGCACGCAGCCTTCCTTGTGTACATGGATCTCGCTGAGGGTGAGTTTGACAGGATTTCTGAAGACATTACAGGAGCTGTTCTGTTCCCTTTGTGTGTCATTTAATTTGGATGTGTGTGTCAGAGACAGAGGGTCATTTAACAAGAAGGTATGCTGAATTAACCAGCAAACATCCTGTTCACGGCTTTTACATCATTTAATGTGTAATTCTTTGATTTGATTTGTTTTATTTGAGTCTATAGACAAAGATTAAGTGCAGTTTATGTGTAAGTGTAAACTGTAGGCTCTTCCTTTCTTTAATGAAACTCCCTTATTTTCCAAAAATAGTACTGAGGACATGAACTCAGTAGCTACAATCTTGCTCAATAATGTCCATGTCAATTTTAAGTCCAAGTTTCCTGTTTGAGACACTAAAGTGACATCTCTCATTTACTCCTTTCAATTTCTATAACAAAATCAATACAGGTGAGTTTGGTTATAAAGTTTAAAAATTACTCACACTACAGTACCTTCCTTAGTTTCCAAGAAAGGCTACCACTCTCACACACTCAGGCTGTGCTTCTTGTTCTCCACAGTGCGTCGGTGGAAAGAGGTGTCTTGTGTCAAGAGTCCTGAACTGCAGGTGGTTTTGTTGGAGGGGAGGGAGAAGGAAGGAGCACCCATCCAGACTGTCCTTCCTCTGCCTGTTCACCGATCTCTGTGCCACAAAAGGTGATGAGACCCTGGAGAAGATTACAGCCTCATTTGTTTTTTCTTTCTTTAACCAATTTTTACTTTCACTCAGGTCATCTTCCCAATTTTTCACAACTTCTCATTTGTAATCTTCCTCTCTGCTGTGCAGCATACGACACGTACTGGACAGAGGCTTTCCCATGCTGCTGTGCGCCGTGGCATCTGACTCCACTCTGGTCTACCAGAGGATGACTGATGGGTTGGTGACACCCGACCCTCCTGTAGGCCCCTTCCAGGATGTGGGGCGCCGGCAGCACCGGAAGAGACGGCAGCGGCGCTGAGTCACTGGAGGGAGAAGATGATGAACCATAGAGGGGCAGAAAGGGAGAGGCTGAAAGCTGGCCAGTCTGTCTGTATGAGCTACCTTTAAGATAAACACAAGGACTGACTGACAATATGGAAGCAGGTGCAACTGGACTGGTCCAGGTGGTGTATGTGGGTGTTAGACCCGACCTGTGGTTCCATCTCAGTCTGTGAAGTCAGTCTGTTTGTGTTTCACAGTTGAGTTAATTGTCTTGTGACCCCTCAAATCTATCTTGTGACTTCTTAGTTGCTCCCAAACCTGCTGTGTTTGGGAGGTTTGTTGTGCTTACTATAAAGTTGAATAGGTGCTCTTTCAGTGAAATCAGGGATGTGTTCACACAGCCCTGTACTGTATGTGGTCACATGCCTCCCTCATGACCATCAAATAGCACCTAATGAGTTGGATCCCAGGGCATCCACAAAACATTTCATTTACCACTGTCACTGGACTGAGGCTGGTACAGATATTGACATTTGAAAGTTATATCAACTGATTATCAAGAGATAAAACTCAAATATTTTTTGATGATTCATGTAGCTGAACGTGGCTACCAGGGAACTGTGGCTATAAAGAACTACCAGACACAGTTAGTGTATCTCTAATAAATGAAAAGTTTGTTTTTAATCATATTTTGTTTTTTGCTTTTTATTGTATTATTCCCTTTAAAAACAGAAACCTTATTTTGTGTGTAATTTGAGTTTATTATCTGTTGAAAGAAGCAACACATTTTAAAACATATTTGGTATATTTTTTTATGTCCAAAGTTCGCTAACCTTGTGTAGCTTAGAAATGTAAAGGAACTTCAGTCATCTGGTGTTGTAACGTTAATTTATCTTCCTGAGTCTGTTTATTTACTTTTCCATTTAGTTAGCTCTTGTCTGAGTTAAACAAACCAAATATTTTGTTGACTACCACACTTTACAGTTGGAAAACAAACTTATCAGTGCTCCCTGGTGGACAAACTATGTAACTGTGACACTTTTTAAAATTAACTGACACATCTTAAGCATAAGTCAAAATCGCCTGATAAACATCAGCCATAGCTATTCACTGTACACTAATGGTCTTTAAGAGCAAGTTTGTATAATATGATGCAGAACATTTGCTACCACTCATCAGCACGGTAATATGGTATTTATTTTGAATAATATCACACCTGGCTGAGCTACAGATTCATGTTGCAGGTTGTTTGTATCAGCTGCACAACAAAACAGTGTCAGCGTGTGGATAAGTTACTGAAAACACTTTATTTTTCTAGAAAAACAAAAACTTCAACATAGAAACTGAACACAACAACATAACACTGGTGAGCGAAATACATAATCAGACTAATGTGTAGTGTTGCAGTGTCCACCCTGTTGGGTTAAACATGGAACAAATACTGAAGCAGGGCACGTCAGTAACCCTGCTGTGTGAGTGCGTGTGTGTCTTTTTTTAATGGTGCAGCAGTGTCTTAATGAGAGGAGGGACTTGACTATATGGGACAAAGATTACAACACTTCAACCCTGAGCCTTATTCAACATAAATACTCTACGTCATAACAGAAACAGACATGGACAGACGAACACACTGCACTGGCCAACGTGCTGTAGAAAAGAGGTTCATACTGTGGCTTGGAATGCAGGAAGTTTCCAACCTGTTGACTTTTCAGGGAGGCATTCAAGGATGAAGTATTGAAAATGATGCCGCTAGACACATTATTTTCACGTTGACTCAGTGTCCACAACAGCACTGGTCATTTCTGCTGTTTGAAACTTAGATTTGCAACAGTCTGTGTTTCACGTGTCTGCAGGAAGTCTCAGTAACAGCCACGTATATTGACCTTTCAGGAGTTATCCAAGAAGGGAAAGAAAAGCAAACGTCTCTTAAGATCCCAAGATTTCAATGGCTTCATCAAGAAAGTAAACCTCAATGTTCTCTCTCCGTTTGAAGAGTTTTGAAGACATATGAATACTGAACCATCTTTGAACTGGACGAGCAGGTCGTGAGCAGAAGGGCAAAAAGGTGCTTGATTGAAGTCAGTAATCCATTCTTCTCAGGCAGGTACATACAAGGGACAGTAAAAACAAGACAGTCCCCGCCCCTGGATATGGTATCACATGGTATAGTCCATACATTAACACTGGAATGACAGTTCCTCTCATTTTGGGACTGATGGATACTTGACCACAGTGCTATGTCAGCTCCTCCTCCTCTGAACAGTAGTCCCGGCCCTGGATACATCACAGAGAGATGTTCATGTTCTGAGATTTCTATTTGATGGTGTGCATTTTTTATTCTAATATTCATATTAAAAAGAGCTGAGGTAAATGTATTAAAAATCCCATGTGAAATGGGCAATTAATAATGAATGAAATGAACTGCTGTAAAAACAAAATCTTCAGCAGGTCATTTTGATATAAGGAGTGAGTTAATTAGAGAAAAAGAATTCAACAATCTAAAAGAAACAGTAAAGATGTGTTTCCATTGTGGTCCTTGTTGTACAGAGCACAATCTTCTTTCTAAACTCACCACATGACACAGATATTGAACTATCATACAGTGACAAATTAAATGAATAAGAGGCTAATTACTCAACATTAGCAGGCTAAAAGAACAAAGATAAATGCAGCTACAGGACATGTTGAATTTTGACTAATTTTTTTTCTGAATTGAAAAAATGTGGCTCTGTCATTCTTACTATTGTTCTCTTTAGCTGCACAAACATGTATATGTACTATATAGTGCAAACCATTTGAAAGGTATCCTGAGACATGTAAGAAACTACAGGCAGAAACCAAAGCAGAAAGAGTAAAACTGGTGTTAGGGCTGGGCGATAAAACAATGACAAAAATTATTGCAATATAATTTTACATTGTGATATAAATACATAAAATAAGATATACTACATATAAAATTATGCAAACATTTTCCTGGGTATAAATGTAACAAATGGTTGATAATGTTTTATATAACTCTTTTCCATGATTAAATCTCATTAGTGTGCACAGAAATGAATCACGAACCACCAATCACGTCACGGGAATAGAAGTATGCATTTGGCAAGTGTTTGTCATGTTCTGACCATAAAGAAGAGTTTAAAACCACATTTAATCATCTGGTTTCTTCAAATTTCACTCAGGAGCAAAAATCTGCTTTTAAATTGAAATAAATAATGATTAGACATTTATCATATTAATTATCGATATCAACTGATATGAAATTTTTTATTGTGATATCCTTTTTGGTCATATCACCCAGCCCTAACTGGTGTTATTTTCTGTTTAACAATCCCTACCCCATCTGTGGCTCTCATCTCCAAACAAACATGTTTGCTCTGAGAACTTAAGTCTTTAAAAACAAGTCTAAAGTATTCATTAAAAAACACTAAATATTGTCCCATCGAGAGCTGTCCACTGTAGTTTTTAGCAGTCAGGAGTAAATAGAGCATTTGTTGGGAACTATTTTTAGTTGCAGATTAGTACACATTTGGTGTGCTGGTGAGTATTTCCGCCAGCAGGATGATACACCGTCCTGCTGCCATCATCCTGTATATGGCAATCAACTCAAAATAAATTACACTGCCTGAGCTGTATGTAATGAGGGAACAATGTCAGCCAGTGCAGCAGTGTGGTTCATACTGTATATGTCAGAGGATAAAACAGAATAAGATTTTGGATACACACAATATTTGTAGCAGAGTCAATTTTTTGTTGCTTTTAGTCTTTTCATTTGTTGACAATGACTTCACTGCCATAGAGCAATAAAACCTGGGTCATAATTTACGTAAACGACTCCTCTGTGTGACCAGATCCAGTCACACCAAGGCACTGTCAGTAAAATACTACTTTAAAAAAAATACTACTTTAAATAACCACACTAGTGGAATGCACTGGGCCTGACAGATTAAGGTTCTTTTGTGGCAGCATTATGTCATCTGCTGTGTCCTCACTTGCTACAGATTTGCTGCAGTGTTGGGATTAACCTCCATTATGTCATTTAGCGGAGCTATTCTGGGCAAAAAACACAAAATCAAAAAGTGATGTTCCCGTGATGGCTCGTCACTCTTTACCTTTTCAATTTTCTCATCCAACATCCTGAAGAATTCCTGCTGACTCTCTGAGGAGTGGATGCTCCTGCAAGGAAACACGGTGCAGCTGGTTAGAGCCTTGCAGTGTAAATGCGGGACATGATGAAGAGTTAAATGATGGCTGAAGAAAACAGACTACTAGTACACAACATGTAAATATATGCTACTGGTATTTAAACAGCAAAAACAGCATCGTCAGTCAGTGACACTTACAGTATCTTTTCATTTCCATTTGACCCTGTTTCATCCATATGTTGACCTTTACCGAGGAGAGCACTTTTCTCCTGCAGGAAACCACACACAAATACGTGCAAGTACACACAATCAACTGTCTGATCAAATAAATTTAGTTGTCCAATTCCAGTATGCAGCTGAGTGGAGAACATAATATAAGATAAACATAACTGTTTGCATGAACTAATCAAACTTTCTAAAATGAGTTATTAGAAAATATTAATATCTAAAAGTGCTTAACTTTACATAACAAATGCCTGGTATTGATAGGAAAAACATTATCTTCTAGCATTATTGTGTTAGACTTTTCCCTGTTTTCCATCACTGATATGCAAATGAGTGATGCACAGCACAAATCTGATCACGTGTCTGAATTTAAAGTTTATGTCATGACTTAGTTTGCATGCAAACTGATATCAACATTAAATACAGAAAAAGGTAGAATACAAAGAATACAATAGAATCACACACTGTGCTGTCCTGGCCATCCACTCCTCCTTCCTCTCCACTGATGTACTTGACTTTCTCCACTCCTTTCATCTTGTACTCATCTGTGACAGAGTGGGAGACAGAGAAGCAGAGAGGAGCACATCTCCTCTTATTAATACACGACAGCGGAGGCCGGTAGGCAGACAGGCACGCAGAGGACGACCCACTCTCGCTCTGATCTGCGAGATCCTCCGGGTTAATAGTTCTCACAGTTCAGTACTTGGCAAAGTAATTATGTGCTTGGATTCTCACGCTGCCGATTAAATCCCCTCTTAACAATGGTTGGCAAGCGGCGAACACATGAGCTGTCAGTCTGATTCTCCTCTTTGCTCTGCCTCTCCATCTTTTCTCTCACACATGCACAGCCCCCTCCATCTCACCCCCACGCAGTTAGAAAGGAAATGAAAATACAGATGCATAGTAATGATGGCCTGATGGACACATACAGTCATAACACATCACATTAATATTGTGTGAGGTATGATTATTGTAGCCCACACTTATTTACATCTTATTGTAAATCTGTGGCTGCTGTGTTTTTTGAAACACAGTTTTTTCTTATAAGATTATTCAGAATCAGAATCCTTTATTCATCCCTCACGGGAAATTGTTGAAACTCTCCCGTGTTTGTTCGGCCCCTGTACAGATGACAGAACCACATTCTACAAATGTAACTGTTTGTCCCTTCATGCACAACCTGCCTTTAATAAAGCACTAATTAGAGGTCAATCCAGCTCAGAGAACAGGACAATTAACTAAATACAATCCATTATCAATTACTGATGACCTTTAAAACACTTCCTCATTCACAACTTTTGAAAACAGACTGTTTTTTTTATTACTTTTTTAAATATATGTGCTCACAGAAGATTTAGTTAGTCATGGAAATAAAGTTATGTTGTAATCGAATCAATTTATTGTATTTCCCAATAAATATCTATATATGTAAATATTGGTCAACCAAAACTGTTATAAATAAGCTATCATTGATTAATCCACTAATCAACAGAAAATTAGTCAGCAGCAATTTTGAGTCACATTTCAGCTGAAAGACTAAACATTTCCTGGTTCCATCTTCTCCAGTGTGAAGATATGTTACTTTTCTCTCTTTTAGATATTTGAGTTTTAATCTGTCGGTCAGAAGAAGAAAGGCTCTGGGAAATTGTGATGGACATTTCATAGATCACACAATGACTCATTTAAGTGAGGAAAATATATTCAGATTAACTGATTGTGACATTAACTGCTTGTTGCAGCCCCAGATGAGATTCATCTTAAAAACCATGGTAGCATCCAAATGTTTGACCTTTCATGTGCGCCTGCCTTTAATAAAGCACTCATGAAGGCCTCCATCATTATCTGACATCAGGATCAGAGAGCTGAACAAGTCTTCAAAGGTCTATTCTAGCACTACTGATTGATATAAATATGACCTTACTTGTAAAAATGACGGTACTGCAGATTGTGTTACAGAGGAACCTCCATGTCAGCAGTGAATGACTTTGACTGACCTGAGAGCAGGTCCCCGTTGCTGTAGGCTTTATTCTGGCTCTCTTCACCGTTGGGCACGGCAGACACCTGCTTGGCAGAGGTGCAGCCCATCTCCTCCTCCTCAGCTGCTCTCCTCCTCACTCCTCAGCATGACAGGCACACCTGGGGGACAGGTGTGAGGTTAGGTTTTTTTTTTTTTTTTTTATGAGGAAACACCAGGGAAACCTCAGCTCTCAGACAGTCAGGCCTCTTGATAGCGGTTTTGTCTCTGAGGAAATAATCTGAGGAGTGTGTGGTCGCTCTTCACCATCACAACCAACAGGACTTCACCTCTTACAGGAAAGGAAGTGAACTAGTCTTCATTTCGCAAAAAGTAGAAATCCCCTGGACTCCGGCTTGTGAACCACTACTTTTTCATAATCAATTAGTCATGAAGCGCCCCACCCTGGAATTAAAACACTCGAGCATCCCAATCTCTTCCCGAAAAGACAATAAAAATAGACGGTGTAGCCGGGATGTGAGTCACGCACACGCCGGTGTCTGGGAAAACACCAATCAGAACGTGCGCACGGCGGTGCCAGCTGCACCGCAACAATACGGCCTTTCAAGCTGTTGGGATGCCACTGTGCCAAGCCGCCGGGGCATTTTATGAGTGAATGAGGGGGTTTCTGCGGCGCTCAGAGGATTAAACTGTGGCCGCGTACAAGAGCTCCCATCTCCACCGTTACATCGGCCTGGAAGACCCGCGGCAATATGGCTAACATGACACACATATTACTTGATTGCAGACTAAGTATTTTGCATAAGGCTCTGGGAAACGCAGAGTGATTGATCCCCATATGGTTTAGTTGATCCTTAACGCGCTGGCCGCACAGCTGAGTCCAGCTGCACACTACACACACACACACACACACTATCCTCCTCACTATTATCCTTCATTTGGACATTTACACAGATAAAAGCTGCTGCTGCTGCATCCTGTAAACGGTGCAGCACTGGGCTGTTTCATTCATTTGGAGGCAAGCAAATAACAAACAAGAGAAGTAAAAGGAAAATTACATTTCCCTTAAAAGCTGCAAAACGTCGACCATCGTCTCGTTTCACAGCATCGGAGAAAAGGGAAAACGATGATCAGGGTTCCCTTTACAATTAATAACAAAAGATGCGAAAAGAGCAGCCATTCCGCGGCCAGCAGGAGACGCCGAGACGATCATCACACAAACAGGAGCCAAATAAACAAACAATAGATTGCGGAAAATGTAGCTACCTTTCTGGTTTATCCATGGCTCAGAGCTCCTTCCTCTGGTTTTGGGTCAGAGAGGCTTTACTCCAGACGGAGGACCCGCACACACCGCATCTGCACCTCTCGGCTCAACACAGGCATCAGCAGCAGTCGAGGTGCAGTCAGTCCGTCTGCCAGCTGTCTGCTCGGACTGCTGAAGCTCATGGCCTGATACCGTGCTACTGATCAAAAAGCGCCTACTGATTACAAAATGCTAAAGACAGTAAAACAACAGATAAAACGAATTATTAAGACAGATATTTTTGATAAATTACTACTATTCACCGAACACAAAACTGCACATCGTTTTCCATATAATTTTAGTAGCGTATCCTACCTCTTTATGCAGCGGAAATGTGATTACGAAGTTGCATTTTCTACTCGGGTCTAATTCACCGACGCACCGTGCACTTCCGTCCAGCTCATTTCTTCTGCCTCATCAAAGTTGACAGCACTAACGCACAAACTTGTTGAAGTTCCGTTTCTCGTATATAAGCGACAGTTGACGCCGCCGATTACTGACCTCCGTCAACATGATTTTACTGACGATGATCGCTCGTGTGGCGGACGGACTGCCGCTCGCTGCGTCCATACAGGAGGATGAACAGGTATGAATGAGACTTAGCTTCCCTGTGTAGCCTCTCTGTAGGAAGAGAACTACAAACCAAACTCCATACAAGAACTGTGTTGTTTAAAGACGGCGAGCTTAACTACCCAAATGCAAATTCTATAAATGTTTTGATTCTTGGTAGAAAGTATATTGGGAGGTTCGGCATATCATTAATAATAATTAGTTTCATAAAATTATACACTTACTTACCAGTAACGTACGTAGTTAGTACTTCACTGCGTGTACATTTATTTATGGAGTTGTAGGAATTAAGTAAGGACACAATCTAAGTTGAGCTAAATATTTTCAAAAAACTGTTCATTTAATGGTTTGTGTGCCTAAAAGTTAGTTAAATTAATTATTGTTAAATGTCTAAGACTGTAAGGAATGCAGCGTTATCTCCGCCTGCCAATTGTAAAGAATTTAACCTTAAATATTAGAGGTGTAAGGATTCTCCAAATCAATGGTTCGGTTACTTTGTCTTTTTGTTTTGTTTTTGCGGATGCTTGTGCTTGATCACTCCATCATGATTGGACCAAAATAGCCACGTGACATACGCAGGCGTAACGTGTGGTATTTACAAAATATACAACTGGTTATAAATAAAAAATATCTATATACCCTGGTTTTAAATAGAACAATAATTTTGTGCTCGACGTGTGTTATAATGTTAGTGGTTTAGTGTGATAAGTGTGAAATAAAAATTAAAAAGTTTTGATACATTAATTACATAGTGAGAACACAACAGGTGGCAGGGGGTTGGAGTTGGGGGGTTATCACGATTCTGTCTTCTCATATTACGAGATTGTCGACGTTTTTACCGCGGTTTCGGTCTCGGTTACAAAATCGTTACGCCCTTATTAAATAGTCAAATGTATTCATGTATGTAAATGTATTCCGAAGACATTATGGCTATTTGTATTATTTAAATGGGAGTCTTGATATAATATTCTACAACTGCCATACAACTTTATGTTTGTCATTTCCTGACTACAACCTGTTTATATTGTCAGTCAGGGAGAGACCTCCAGCAGTACCAGACCCAAGCCAAGCAGCTGTGCCGTAAGCTGAACGCTCAGAGTCCGGACCGCTGCACCCTGGAGGCCGGGGACATGAACTTTCAGTAGGTTCACACTGTTGTACTGTTGTTCACTGTATTATCAGAGAGGAAAACTGTTCCTCTTGTAATGTAGTGCAGTTAAGTTTGGTGAGGTTTAGTTTGATACATGTGTTACCATGTATTAAAGTCATTATAAATAACCACTGCTTTGGGCTGAACTTTTTTGTTTCTTGTATTCAGCTATCTAATATCACAGGGTGTGTGCTACCTGTCCCTCTGTGAGGCTTCATTTCCTAAAAAGATGGTTTTTGCGTACCTTGAAGATCTCCACAATGAGTTCCATGACCAGTATGGAAGAAAAGTGCCCACAGTGACGAGGCCATACTCTTTCATTGAGTTTGGTAAGACTGTTTGTGATGTCTTTGCAGTTGCATTGTCTCTGCAGGAAGAACAAAAACCTTGACTATATCATACATTCATTGTTCTAGACACATACATCCAGAAAACAAAGAAGACATACGTTGACAGCAGAGCTAGAAGGAACCTGGGCAGTATCAACACAGAGCTACAGGACGTCCAGAGAATTATGGTGGCAAATATTGAAGAAGTTCTGCAAAGAGGAGAAGCTCTTTCTGGTAAGTAAAGGAATTTTAAAAATCAATCCTGGCCAGAGATTTAGAACAAAACACAAGGGACAAAATACCAAGAGTACTATAATACAATAATAACTACTACTTTTGTGAGAGTTGCATTAAATTTTCAGTCTATATATGTGTCAGGAAGGCTCTGATTCTGCTTTATGGTAAATTATGCGAGTACATTGTGGCTGTATTTTGGACTGCATCATATTGTTACACCAATTTTCTAAATAAAATGTACATTTCTGAGTATTGACAAAGAGAAGTCCAATTCATCTCAATATTTGCATTTTTCTCCTCAGCTCTTGACACAAAAGCAAGCAATCTGTCGTCCCTGTCAAAGAAATACCGCAGCGATGCCAAATACCTCAACACTCGCTCCACGTACGCCAAAGTGGCTGCAGTGTCAGTGTTCTTCCTTACACTCATCGTCTATGTGCGCTTCTGGTGGCTCTGATGGACTATTTAACAAGCACTTTGACACTAGAGGGGGCAGTGTCTCTTCGAAGCATTTAAACACATCCTGTTACATTTCCGTCATATACCAGGGTGCCTTAAAGGGGTCATATACAGTCTGTCTGCGTTGAGGGTAAATGTTCTTTCTGTGTTTTGTTCAGCTCAGAGCGATGCTACATTAACAGTATAAACTGAGCCATTTGTCTGTGAACGGACTTCTCTGTGTATGGAAGCAAATGCTTCATGGTGAGTTCATGTAACCTGGTTTACTGGAATATTAAGAGAGGGTGTTGACACATTAATGTTTACACCCTGGTATCAGGGTTTCAGCATTAGAAGAAACCATGTACGCAGGTTTTGTGAAAAGTCTTAATATTGTGATAAAAGAATGTTTATTGTTCACAAAGTTTAAATTGTAACAAAGTCTTATTGAAAATATTAAATATTTATCAAATTATCAGTTTCTATTTTACATCTGTATGTATGACACATGAACAGTGAAAGTCCTCCTGTTTGCAGTGTACACACACTTTCCTGGTCACACACGCATTTACAGAAGCAGCTCATGTTCATACAATGAACACATTATACAGCAAACGTCATGGAGTTTCAGGAGAAGGAGCAGTCACACTTATATACTCTGGAAGCTGCTCTGTGTAACCAGTGTGATGATGGCTGATGTTGGAGAGGCTCTGTTAAACAAATATAAAGACAGAACAATTGAAATTCTGTGCTCTTGTGCCACTGACGACTTAGCAGGTTTAAAGTAAATGATCCAAAGGTGACATCAACAGGCACCAAAACAGAATCAGTTGAATCACGTAACTTCCTGAATTAAGCTGTTTTCACATGTGATCTCTGGACAATGAGCGGAGAATCGGGTCTCCAGAGTTGCACATGTGTAGCACAAAGTCAGCACCTGCAGGAAGGCTGAAAGACACCAGCACAGCAGAGGAGAGCACCATCAACACACCCACCCACTCACTCACTGTGAATTCTCTGGACAATTACCTGCTCTATTCACACATCGGTTCAGTTGGACATTACACAGACTTTATAGCAGGAGGCTGGCAGGATAAAATCTGTTTAATGTCCGGTCTGACTGATTCAGATGTTTGCATTCACACATGAAGCTCCGCAGGGTGATGTCTAGATAAAATCAGGTTTGCAGTGCACATGTGAAAGCAGCTGTAGAGACATTGTGCATGATGGATGGATGTCAATCGATCAGATTTAGTCGGAAATTATAACAACATCAAAACAGAGGTGCAGAGTGAAAAACGTAAAGCCTGGAGGTGCACTCTATCTGTCCTTGCTTAACTAAAAAAAAGGTTCCTCCACTTCTCTCCACAGTTTCCAAGCTGATGGGAGATTCAGACTCGGCAATAGAGTTCTTCATGACGCAGTTAAAAGAGCAGAGTTCTTGGCCTCCAATCCACATTGGACAACAGATTTATGCCAGCATATCAAAGTCATCTCTCTGCAAAAAAACAAAAACAAAAAAACAACACCAGTCATTAATATGAAATCAGAATTATGCTTTGGCTCCTAAAAATGACTTAAACATTAGACAGTTATTTGCTTGAAACTAGACAATTGCAACAGGATAATACATGTAAGCAGATTCTGAAAACTTGCTCACCTCATCATTATAATTCATGACATGCTGCTTGATCTTGGAGGAGTCCACCCAAGTGACAAAATCTTCCATATTTCTGAAAAAGACACAGTCATGGGTTCAATACTTGATCTCTTGAGATGCTTTTAAACATTAAACATCTTTACTGTTAATTTGCCAAATCAAGTCAATAGAAATGAAGATGGTCAAAAGAAAACATAGACACCAACCTTGTGACTAGAAATGCTGGGTCTGTGACGATGTCTGGACCGACACGCACGTCTGAGCCTGAGTCAAGGTCAGCTACTGCAAAACAAATTCTACCCTCGGACAGTTTCCTCTAAAAGGCACAAAGCATCGCACCAAACAACTACAGTTATAAGAAATTTTGTGGGCATTGACAGTTGCAGTAATGAAGGATACGTCCTTGTTCAATGAAGGTGATGGCCGTCTTCAGGTTCTGAGCCATACGAAGGTTCAGCATGATGCTGGGCAGCCTCCTCCTGCAGGAGCCACACAGGTGGTTGGAGTAACAAGAGAACAGCCAGGTGATGGAGGATGGTAACAGCTACAGGGCTGAATGACAGTGTAACGTACTGACAGTTATGTTTACTGTATTACCAGGATGTGTGATTGTTTACCTGCAGAATGAAGAAGCTGTGACTTTCTCTGTGAGGGAGAGATTCTGTTTGGTGGGGATGAGGCCGATGCCGTACCTTATGTGAAGAAGCAGTAAAATGATCAGAGTGATACCAGTGTGAATGAGTAGCTATCGTTCAAAGAGTGTTTCTACATCCAAAATATGTAAGTGCAGGCGTTAACAAGAGAGATAAAAGCTACAAACGTCAATAAATATATGATTGATATTAGATCTAAGTGTTACTTCAGTTTGTCAGGTGCTCTCACACTCACAATTTCTCCAGAAGTCGATGTGTACTCTGAGCTCTGAAACCGTCTTTCTCGTCCAGGTCTCTGATTTTCTGGGCCAGATCTCTGATGTTACGACTCAGCTTGTTGTACCTAAGACACGGGAGAGGAAAATAACATTATCAGCGTCCATGTCCGTGCAACATCACCTGGTCATCTGAAACCAAATTTATTTTGGGTGAGACTACTGCTGTATTCAGAGGGTTTGTTGACTGGCAGCTAGCAGCGACCACCCAGATACTCACTTGGTGTAGTCCTCCCTCTTCTCGATGTGATACTTCCGCAACACTTTGACCTCGTGCAGGTTGTTGTCCACTTCCCAGTTGATGAAGTCAACTTTCTTCAACAGCTTCTGTTCATGATACTTTAATTTACGAACCATTTTTACGCCCTGTGCTAGCTAGCCACGATTTAGTTACAAGACCGATTCCTTCACATGAAGCACCGAGTAGGAAACACAGGAAACACGTGTTCTTCTTCTTCGGCGATGAGTTAAGGTCGAATTCTAGTCCAAATGGGCAGCAGCGCCACCTAACGCGTTTCAACGTCAAATATCACTCTTATTTAAATATATTAGAGCGTTATTTTTCCCAAATGTCGAATAATATCTCATTAAACTATAATAAATATAATAAATCAATCCATGTATGGGGTCACTATTATACAGATTTAATCTACAGCATTTTGCTTACACACAAAAATACAGTGGACACGTTTCATGAATCTTGTTCCAAGGGATATTTAGTTACAAATATAAAAATCCAGTTCAGAATTCTTCTTTACATAAAGTGTTTTTTTTCTTTTGTGAATTTTGATTTTAAAAAACAAAAATAATAAGTGTGGAGTTTTGCTTGAAATATGCGTTTCCTCAGTTCTTTCCAGTTTAGCTATCTGTCATTCAGCTGCAGTTTTGCCTCCGACAGGTGTCACCAAACCTCTGGACGTGGTCCATTCCTGTCGATTCATTCATTCGGGACAGAGGGAGGGGGGACTCCGAAACGACTGTATACTTAAGGTATACCGCAACAAGTTTCCTCGTTATACCGTGTGACTGTGAGAGACTTTCTGCGTCTTAACTTTATGGGTGTTATAGTAAGTAGAGAGAAAGAGGAAGAAACAGGATAGGACTATCCGGCGACTGAGAGTCCGCAGACTGTCATCCACGTCCTCAGCTGAGATCCAGTCTTACAGGTAGGTCACTGTGTGATGCAGAGTTTGAGACACGGAGGGAAGAAGTTAAGACTACCGATCCATTTACAAGAAGTAGGTGAAATATTAAATAAACGTGTTAGGTATTCTGTCTGCAGAGCCACCCGCATTAGGGAAGTTTGTTTGTACCTCCTGTGGGTTTTTTTTTTCATTTTGTCAAGACTCCTTCAGGGGCAACTTGATCAAATGTTACTTTATTACCGGCAGTAGATAAAAAACACTCAAGACTGATTAGATTTGTTGACTATTAGAAAAACAGTTGCTCTGATTCACTCACTACTCTACTTTGGTTTGCCCTCTAACGGATCCACATCCTGATGAATGAAACTCAATATTTGCTCAAGTAAACGCCCAATAAAACAAATGCACATATGCACACATGTTCTCATCCTGGTGATGGCAGCACGATCACATGATCTGGTTTTAATACACAAATCCACGTCATCACCAGTGGCACCTCAGGCTGATGACTTGTTAGACTCTGGTTGAAATACCATCTCAGCACATTCCCAAAATTTAGGTTTTTGAGTTACCTGAGTTACTTTGTCCTGAATGCTGAGTTCTTCGAATGAGGCTTGTGCTGTACTTGTCCCAAATGTCCCAAAGGTGAAGCGAGCCCCACCCTCAGCAGGTCCACAGACACTACTTTCTTTGACCCGAGTCCACCGCAGATCTGTTTTCTATGTTATTTGATGCTACATCTGCTTTGGTAAAGTTAGAAAAAAGGGTGGGCTGTGTGCTGCTACGCTTGCACCATCCTAAAAAAAACCTGTCTTGATCTGGGTTTTGTGGCAGACCTGAGTGACTGTATAGTCTTACAGGGTTTGTGAAGATGCTGAGATAGAGATTTTAGAGATGAAACACTGTAACTGAGCCCAGTGACAGCATGATGTGTCTCACTGAGATGGTGTTCAGCTGCTCACAATGATTTATTAGTCTGGAGACTGCCAGAACTTCCATGCAATCAAAGCTCAAGACTATCAAAAACTTACAGTATTCTTCATCTTGTGTCTGTTTAGGGACGTTACTGTACCTGATTTTCTCAGGCAAATAGACAAAGACAATGCATACACATTTTTTCCTTCTGCAAACACACCTTCCCTGCCATTAAGTCCTTGGTTCAGTCATTTCATAAACTTTAAAGTATTTCTCCTAATCTAGCCTGTTTTTTTCTCCCAAGGGGCGCAGGTTGAAAAACTTGATGAAGATATTTGCTGCAAGGCAGACTTGTCCTCTAATCTGCTGCTCAGGTTAGTGGAGTAGGTTTGTGCGTTTCCATCTGGGCCTCAGAGATCTGATTTGCTGAGAACCACGAGAGTCTCTCCGCTCTCTGTCTGACTGTCCCTCCTGCTGTAGGGAGGGAGGGAGGAGGAGCGTCCTTTACACTAACTAACTCAGGTGAGTTTGACACTATTGGGATGAACACTCTGGCTAACATCAGTGTTAAAGTGCCTCACTTATCAGTTATCATTCTTCATTTGTGAAATACTCTGTGGTAGTGGTGGAGGGAATACTAAAATAGCAATACCGCACTGTAAAACTACTCTAGAAAGTATTGCATTCAAAAGTAAAATGACAGTATTAGCAACAATGTAATGTAACATACTAATTTCTACTCTTTATGCAGACCTGCGCTGTCAGACATCTTTTTATATTATTGATGTGGTTATTATTGATGCGTTAATAATGTAAACAGTACTTTAAAGGTGCTATATGTGAGTTTTTTTGCTTTTGCTCCTTAGTTAACATTAACATTAAGACCTGTTTCCCTACCAGCCTAGAAGAAACGTTTCAAGTTCAGCATCAAACTTCAGCGGTGGAAAGCAATGGCAGTGTTAACTCTTGTTTTGCTTCTATTTGTCTCACTTCTTCCATTGGAGTTAGCATGCTAACTAACCTTGCCCTGTCCTGTCTCGTGATACCACTTTGTGATAGCGAGTAACTGTAGTGTCCAGTCTTCCCTCAGTCTAACAGGAGAGGGTAAAGAAGTAGTACTGACCTGAGGGCTTCAGCAATGGCTGAAGTAAACAGCTGTTAATGCTAACGTCAGCTATGTAGAAATAGCAAAAACTTACATAGTTCTATAGAACCTTTAATATCCTGATTGGCCAAGGTGGAGCTTTATACACTGTTCTTTCATTGTTTCATCTATAGCAATGCATCTTATTTTATAATATGTTTTGTGTGTAAAATCTTATTTGCAAAAGTAACTTACAGCTGTCAAATGAATTAAATTGAGCAGAAGGGAGAAAGTGGAAATACCTGAGTACAAATACCCACAGACTGCTCAGTAACTTTAACTCTAATGTCTGTAATTTCTCCCTTTGCTGTATGTCAAAATATTCACTGTTAAGTCATTAACACGGGCGGCAAGGTGGTGCAGTGGTTAGCACTGTTGCCTCACGGTAAGAAGGTTTTAGGTTTGAGCTTTTCTGTGTGGAGTTTGCATGCTCTCCCACTGTCCAAAGATGTGCAAGTTAGGTCAATTTGTGACTTTAAATTGCCTGTAGGTGTGAGTGTGAATAGTTGTTTTTCTCTATATGTGTTGGCCCTATGATGGACTGGCGATCTGTCCAGAGTGTACCCTGCCTCTCGCCCAGTGTCAGTTAGGCTCAAGTCTATACAGTATATTGTGTATCTGCTTATTCCAGCTGATGACTGAAGTTATATGATGTTTACAGTTAAACAATTCATTGAGTAGTACTATTCGAGATGTATTGTGCAACATTTTTACACAATACTCCAAAATGAAGACTCACATATTTGGTATCTTTGGAAACTTTGGGATCTCTACTGCAACTCAAAATCAAATTCTGTAGGTTTAAACAATGTTTGGATGCACAGGATGAGTTTGTATTGGCCGACCCACCAGCAGGCTGCTGCTTGTTAAGAGGTTAAACATCAATACCAATATTCTTACAGCTGTCTCGAGTAAAATTTAGCAGATGGTTTTAGAAATAAGCTCTGGCAACTGAAAATGAAAGTCGTTAGTGTTCTTGAAATGTACGAAGAGAGAGGAGAGTTTGTTAGGTGTGTAGAAGGACACACGCACACATCCTGACATACACACACAGAGGGGGATTGTGCAGCTACGCCCCTCTGCTAAGCAGAGCTGCTACATAAGGAGGTCAGTGTGTTGAGCACACCACACCTCTCCCGTCAACACTTCTTTTGGCCTTTGTGGTTTGTTTTACATCCTATTTACATCCCATTTAGTGTGATTCTTCATGTAGTAGAAATTACACAACCATTTTATGACAGGGCTTGCTGGACTTTGTCTCTGAACCTGCCAGTAAAAGTGAAAATAGATGTTAACCTTCTCTCACGTGTTTTTTTTTTTTTTTCACCAAATAACCACACTCAGTGTTTGAGACAAGACATTAATAATTTACAGTAACAATAAGGAAGATGTGCTAACAATATTATGGTTAGTTAGATCCGGCTACACAATTGCCTACAGGTGGATACAGTAGCAGCGATGTTATTAAGTTAGTAGATGTAGCAGTTAGTCAGTAACCATTCAGTGCACAGTGCACACAGTCCACCTGCGCTGTTCCCACTGCAGTTTTACCTCGTAAAAACTAGTGACGGTGAAGTGGACTGTATCAGTCACTCTGCAGGTGACATTGCTGCTGAATTTTAGAATGGTCTTTGGATTTTCTGTCATCTGTGTGCAAGGAATTTTAAAAATTGCATTCATGCGAATGAGGCAATGAAGAGAAGTGAAAGTGGCGGCAGCAACTGTTCACAGATAAGATGCTTCAGACAGGAAATGGAAGAGAAAAGTGTGAAGAGTGCCTGTCTTCAACTCTTCAGATTGGTGGAGTTATGACACTGGTAATAATTCATTACTCTCAACCACTCATGCAGGATAGGTTATGAATAACAATGAGACAATGTGCTTTTTATTGGAGCTAATAGATTAGATACAAACCAATTTTAAAAAGACATCAAACTTGTTTACTACTGTTGTACTCCATCCTTGACATTTTGTCACACAGCATATGTTTGTATGTGTGTGCCAGTGGTAGAAGTATTCAGATCTTTTTCTTAAGCTTAAGAACCAGTACAGCAACATACAAATACGCCGTGACAGGTAAAAGTCCTGCACTTATAATCAGTTACCAGTAAAATATATTTACGATGTCAAAGAAAAAAATACTTGTTTTTCAGAGAATGGCTGGCAGGGGAAATGTGTCTTTTTTTGAACAACTCATAGACATCTGAAACATAGTAAGGAAAGGGAACCACAGGTTTAATCTTTAACTGTATTTTAGCTCATCCACTTTTTTATGTCAGATCCCAATCTGTGAAGTAACTCCAACTTCAACAAGTAACTACAACTGTCAAATAAATGTAGTGAAGTAAAAAGCACATTATTTCAGTTTGAAATGTTGTGGAGAGAGGAATAAAGTGATATAATAAAATGGAAGATGTAGTCAAGTAAACTGAAAGCTCCTGAAATCTGTACATAAGCAGAGTACTAGAGTAAATGGACTTCAGAGGTTTAAGATGCATTGTTACCAGTGGTGTAAGGTTGTATGTTGTTACTGTAAAACTAGCTCCTTCTACCACAGTAAAATGCTGCTTATGCAATAATGTGTCATTAACAGTGTGACATCAGTGTGACTTGTGACATCAGATGCCCATGTTAAATATTATTATTAGATTCTAAAATGTAGTTTTACTTTATTGCCTCAGAGGACAAATTCACCTTTGGTGCATGTATATATACAAAAATATATATTCATTTAAAACAGGATATTAAAATGTGCACAGCTCACTGAGTACAGGTATATGATTAACCAGAGATAGAAACATATAGTTACAGAGTTTATGTTCAAATTGAAGGTTGTGGCTCTGCTTTTGCTTACTAATTGCTGGTCACTTGCAGTTTCAGCTTCAACAATGATTCACCACTTCCTGAATCAGCAGATGTTTCTGTTGTTTGGAGACAAATTTCCAAGATATAGAGAAAGTGACAGCTGGTTTGAGTTGTACTTCAAAACACATGGTTTCCCCCCGTCCCTATTTTTCTCCCATTACTTTTATTGTTAGTCTGTGTTCCTGTTGCTCCAGGACTGCAGGCCTCTCACAAGAATGCCCCGCACTGCCTCAGGCTGGACCTATTAGCTTTCCTTTTAACTACCCTTTAACCTCAGAGAAGCATTCCTGATCGTTCTACAGTCACTCTCTCCTCTTCAGACTCTTTAATGTCTGGGAGGTTTTCCCTTCTCTCTATACCATTGATGTCTTTTGAACGTGTCTTCCATAGTTTTGATTTCATTTTGTGACTTCCTCAATGACAATAACAGCTCCCTGACTGTATCTGGTTTTAGGAACAAGTGACACAGGACACCGAGTCCTCCACAATGGTCTTGTCCATGTCATACTCCTCGAGGCTGAAGTATATGTCTCTGGGGGTGCTGGTGTTGCAGACCACCTCGCTGGTGCTCACCATGCGCTACTCCCGCACCCTGAAGGAGGACGGCCCCCGCTACCTGGCCTCCTCCGCTGTGGTGTCAGCTGAGATGCTCAAGATCCTCGCCTGCACCCTCCTGGTCTTCATGGAGAACAGTGAGTAGACAGTTGGGAACAGCATGTGTGAGGAGATGAGATGTTTTTCTCTCTTTTTTTGATCAGTTTCCAGGTGGATCTCATATAAATGTACCTCCATCCTCTCTGTCTCTTCTGTTTGTCTCCCCAATCCATGGGTGGTCCCCAGGTTACACTGCTGACAACACTCTCTCTGTCTCTGCCAGATTTAAATGTGCGGGCAGTGAACCAGCTGCTGAAGGAGGAGATTGTGAACAAGCCCGTGGAGACCATGAAGTTGGCCATTCCTGCAGGGATCTACACGCTGCAGAACAATCTGCTCTATGTTGCCTTATCCAACCTGGATGCAGCCACCTATCAGGTTACACATTAATGCACTGGTTCAACTTCACTGCATGTGTGTGTGTATGTAATTGAACTATTTCAGTACAGTGCAACAGTTGCCTTGCTGTCATGAATTTACAGCTCTTGATAGGCAGAAATGTTTTTTTTAATATATATAAAATCTTCTTTGACCTGTAATTACCTTCAAATTACATTTAGAAATTCTCTTCAGTCTTTAAAGTATCAAGCAGTGACCTATCGTCTAGAACGTTTTTGGGTTTGTTCCTTGCAGAGAAAAATGGCTGTTTTAATGTTTGTTTCAAAGGATTTTAAATGCTTTTGCTTTTACAGCAGAAAAAAACATCTTGAGAAATTGTGTTTGGTACCATATTCATGACTTAATCTTCTAATACTGTGGGTCAGAGTTCATGAGCTGTGATGTACGCTGATGTTTTATAGTGGAATATAAATAAAAGTGGCATTTTTATTAATACAGTTATTATGTTTCTTGTTGGGGGTTTGATGAGATGAGAAGATCAGTACACTCCTTATTTCTTATGGTAAATATCAAACTGCAGCTAGCAGCTAGCAGTTAGCTTAGCATAAAGTCTGGGAGATGAGGGAAGCAGTTAGCCTCACTAATAACAGCAAATCAAGATATAGTCCTGCGCAAACCCCTACACAACCACAAGTTGTAGCTTTTACATATCATAACATATTTTAGTTTAGTATCAATTACTGTTGTCATTTACCCTGTTTTACCTCCTAGCATGATACTGATGTTGCATTTCTGAAAAGGGAACATGGTCACAGTGGTTTTACTATTAGTCACATAGCAACTGTATTCTCACTACTTAAACTACATGTACACCATAAGTGTGTTCTTGACTTCTCATTTCATAAAATACAACCTCATCAGTTACATTTGAAGGTGATGACATGTCTCAAGTGCTGCCACAACCCTGTAGGTCTGTATCAGTAGAATATTATCAGGGTTTTTATGGGTTTCTACCACTGTACAGGATAGGAATGAGGAAATGATAAGATAATATTTGATAAGGACCCAGTATCTACAGCTCCTATTAAATGTTTACAATGACTAAGACTGATGGGATATACAGTATCCAAATTTTCATCAATCTATTTTTCTTGTTTAAAAAGAGGTGTTCAAATCTAGGACAGTAGCAAATACTAATTTTTCTTTGACTATGGACAGAAAACCCCAGTATTATGTTTCAGCTTTTTAGAAACAGAAATCAGAAGCAAGTCAGAGATACACAGACAGGAGGGCCAGAACTTCAGCTCTAAAGTGACTCTTTTTCTTTACATAGGATCATGTTTTATGTAACTGATATTCTCTTATCATATACATATCGGGTGGTACAGCGGTGCAGTGGTAAGCACTGTCACCTCACAGCATAAGGGAACCCCAGTTCGCCAATTGTTACACTTGTCTGTGCCTGCGTGGCTTCTCTCCAGGTACTCCAGCTTCATCCCACAGTTGCCCAATGTCAGCTGGGATTGGCTCCAGCCCCCCCGCGACATATAATGAATGAATATTTACATACCCAACAACCTTATATTTTCTGTGTTTGTGCTGTGCTCCACTAAGGTCACGTACCAGTTGAAGATCCTCACCACAGCGCTGTTTTCTGTCTCCATGCTGGGGCGGAGGTTGGGCTTCTACCAGTGGCTCTCGCTGCTCCTCCTCATGGCTGGAGTCACTCTAGTGCAGGTAGCAGCAGGCAATGATTCTGTGAAGTCCCTGATCATTTTACAGATACACAGGTGTAGCTGCTGTATGATTGCAAGTGTTGTAATGTGGTGTGAAACTATGGGATGAATATGACTTTATTCACTGATCACTCACTTTAACCTCATGTTTTAACCTCCACAGTGGCCCACAGAGTCTGAAGGTGACTCTGAACAGAAGATCCTGTCTGCAGGCTCCCAGTTTGTGGGACTGATGGCCGTGCTGATGGCCTGTGTATCCAGCGGCTTTGCTGGAGTTTACTTTGAAAAAATCCTCAAGGAGACTAAACAGAGTGTGTGGGTCCGTAACATACAGCTGGGTGAGTGACCTCTGTTTGTTTGGTAGAGCGAGGCAGAATGTTTGAGTGAATAATGATGTTTGTGTAAGAGAGATATTTTTTCACCGCTCTGAGCCACACCCCTCTCACACTCACAGAAATTCATGGTCCGTGTGACACAAACATAAACTAACTCGTTTTCCAAACTGATGTTCGATTTTTCATTACTTCAGCAAAAGCATTTCTGACATGTAATGCCTAAAAAGCACATTTAATTTAAAAACTTAAAGCTGATCACACACTGATCACTCCACACTGGAGCAGGAACCAAAAATAGTGTGTATGTGCTGAGGACAAATTGATTAAGGAGTTGTTGGAAGGAGAAATTCCTAAAAGTACAGTATATTCTCCAGGGGAGAGATAGGAAGTGGACAGGGAATATGACACACACAACCTGATAAATGAATGGGATTCAATTCTACATGGTACAGCAGTGTCAAATCACAATAATGATTTATCAAACAGTGGCCTCACAAGCCAGATATACAGGTTTTCTGGCCAAGAAAGGTTTGGCTGTCCTCCTGCAGAGGCTAGTGATAACAGTATCCATGTTACAGAAATGATCCAATTATGCTTTTTAAGGCTAATTCAAGAGGTGCTGCTTATTTTTGTGATGGACATATCAAATTCTTTACAGATTTAAAGGTGGCGGAGAGGTGAACCAGTAGGTGTGTCAATTAAACTGGGTTTCCTGTCACTGTGAAATTCAAAGACATAATATTATGTGTTTCTAGACTACAAGAGAAGAGACAGTTTTCACATGGATTTTATTATGTTGATCACTGTTCAAGCCTTTGGTGGTGAAGACTTGATCACTCCTTCCTGCATCCCTAGAAAAAAAGAATGTTATATGCCGGTTTGAAACTGTACCGAATGAAGAGACAGGACAGCAAAAGTTTGGCTAAGCAACATTCTCAGTCACAAGTTTGTCTAGATGAGGCTGTCTTCTTTTATGACTGCAGACTCAAAGCCCAAGAGGTTAAAAGGTCACAGACTGGCTCTTTTCTTCCCTCTTCTTTTACTCTTTCTCTCTTTCAGTTGAACTCTTAGCAGTATAACTGTGAAAATCACAAACAATGCAATCAGCGATGTATAAATGAGAAAATGAGGGTAGGGTAGGGTAGGGTGAATTAAAGGCAGGTTTATGAGCGTGGGAATGGTCCACACGTCTGTTAAAATTCATGAAAGAGTTACATTCTCTCTTGTGTGTGTGTGTGTGTGTGTGTGTGTGTGTGTGTGCGTGCGTGCGCGTGTGACCTCTAGTGGCAGTTAAATGTAGTAAAACAATTTTTGTGGACAGCAGTATGATTTGAGGTGACAACACTGCTTTAAACTAAGCTAATGACATCATGTCTTTGTTACTCTGTCCTTGCCTTGTGTCAGTCTTATGTCATTCTTTGAGATGTTTTCAATTTTTAACAAGAACGCTAAAAAATGCTAGGCTATTTGTTCCAGCAAAAACCTCTCCTCTGTTTCTTCTTGTCTCTTCCAGGTTTGTTCGGCTTTATGTTTGGCTTTGTAGGAATGATAATGTTTGACGGCCAGAGCGTGAGACAGTCAGGAATGTTTCAGGGCTACAACATAATTACCTGCACAGTTGTTGTCTTACAGGTTTGGTCATCATGCTTCTCTTCATTCTTTTACTTCATCATTCATTCATCTGTGCAGCTCTTTTTTCACTGCATATATACTTCTTGTTGTACAGGTTTGTCTTCATGCTGTGTGTTTGCCTGAGCGCAGACTGCTTTAAAACTGTGTTCTCCGTCTGTAGGCTCTGGGCGGGCTGGTCATAGCAGTGGTCATTAAATATGCAGACAACATCCTCAAAGGATTTGCCACTTCTCTGTCCATCATCGTTTCCACTCTCATTTCATATTTCCTGCTGGAGGACTTTAATCCCACTGGGTAAACACACACATGCTCATGTACACTCCCACAGGGCTTAGTTTTTATTTCTTTGTCTGTTTTTTAGCCACATGCGCAACATGGCTCAGTGGATAGCAGTAATTGTCAGTCTGCTTTTTGGTCAGTCCACCACTTTGGTACAGACTGAAATGTTTCAACAGCTATTGAATTTATTGTTGTGAAATTTGGTACAGATATTCATGGTGCCCAGAGGGTAAATCCTACTGACTTTGGTCATTCCTGACTTTTGCTCTAGTGCCACCATTAGGTTTACATTTGTGGTTTTGAATGAAATATCTTGATTATGATTGTCCATTACGTTTTGCTCAGACACTGAGGTTTCCTTTGGTGACCCTCTAACCGACTCCTCTGGCACCATCATCAGATCAAAATTTCAATTGTCCAACACTAATGACATTCTCATCAGCCTGACCAGCTGTACTTAGTGTTTTAGCAAACGTTAGCATACTAACATGCTAAACTAAGTTAGTAAACATTATACCTGCTAAACATAATGAAATGTATGCAAGCATTGCCATCGTCAGCATGGTAGCATGCTGACATTACCATTTAGATATGCACTGCTGCACCTACGTAAAACCTTGAGAGTGGAAAGATAGATAGATAGATAGATAGATAGATAGATAGATAGATAGATAGATAGATAGATAGATAGATAGATAGATAGATAGATAGATATCTAACCTCACAGAGCTGCTGGCATGGCTCTAGACTCTTGTTTATATAACATGAACTGAGTGCACAGTTGTTTGTTTACTGAATTCATTTTTAATGCCTCTTTATTTTCTCTCTTTTTCATCCTGTTCTTGCCTCTTTCTCAGTGTGTTCTTCATAGGGACAGTGATGGTTATTGATGCATTTCTTTACAGCTGCGAGCGCAAACCTGCCATTGGCAGCACCATTAAAGTATAGACAGAGACCTCTGTGAACTGTGCAGCCTGACAGAAGAGACCACCGCGCACACACAGAGCAGGACTCTTTGAACTTTGAACAGCGAGTTTGGCACAAGGAAGTTAAGAATGCGGGAAATGTGGAGGTGATCAAACCTGTTACTGCCATTCAACTATAAATGGAGACTGTTGGGAGTGAATGTATCTTAACACTTCTGCAGAAAAATACTGCTTTGCACAAATGACTGGGGTCAAGAATGTGAAATACATTTGCTTTGTAAGTGTATTTTTCTTATGATCTCTCTCATAAACCTCCAACAGGAGTACTATGCAGCTAACTGGTCATATCAACACACATTGTTGTGGTAAAGCAAACATATTTTGTGACTGAATTCTCTAATGAAAATGTACTGTATGTGCAATTTAAAGGGACCAGGAGGTGATTCTGATGAAACCATAGCTGCATGATTCTTTGGAAATGTGTATTTTATAGTTCAATATTTCAGTCGTGTAAGTTGTACGTGTCATACAATATTGGGAAAGGGATGTACTGTATTCACAAAACAAAAAGGGTTTTAATGGTGTTGATAGCGCCTGCCTCAAAGAGAGGAGACATGCTTGACAGAGTTTCCATCTAGTGGTGGAATCAAGAGCAAACTTGCTGCAAAGAGGAGGGGTTACCTCTCTTCAAAGATGCTGAATGTCCTTTTTTATAAGAGATGAGATAAGATGGGATATGACTGCTTTGACCTTGCTGCTCACAGTCTGAGTATTTATATCAAAAGCATTCATTCTACTGTTGTTAAATGCAAAATAAAAGTCTTTATATAAAAACAAATGAATAAATTAAGGCATCTTTTATGCTGAAACAACCAGCTCTGCCTTGATCTTTTTTCTTACTTCAAAGTGAAATTAATGGATAAATTGGAGCTGTCTAGTGTGTATGTGTGCACCCTCACGCACACACACATGCTAATGCATACACACAGAGGTAGGCACACCCATGAATATTTTGAACTGTTTTTTTTTTTCCAGTTCTAGTTGCAGTGCACTCAGAAAAACCAAACCAGTCTCTATAGCAACAGATGGCTGAATGAGCTGCGGTGCAGCGACAAACGTAGACACACTGAATTAATATAACCTATTTTAACCTCAGAGTATTTTACATGGTAGTAACAGACATTTTTATTCAACAATGACCCTGACAAATAAAAATAGAATTGAGGCAGATGAACAGAATATTTTTGCCAGTTTTTCTTGCTGTTTTTTTGTCACAATCTTTGCATAGTTGTGGATTTCAGAGCAGACGAGTGTATTTGGTGTGGACACAGTGTGTGTGAGTGTTGAGGTGGACAGAAAAGGGAGAAAAAGAGCAGGCAGATGGGAAGGTGAGGCATGAACCTGGAGAGAAGCACAGATGGAGGATGAGTCATGTGACTCATGGAGTGTGTGGAGTGGCAGGCAGAGACTTGGAACAAGCCCAGGATGAGCCACTGGACAGACCATAGCCGTGACACAGGAAGGCCTTTGTCTATGATTATCTGCAGAAACCTACTGCAAAATAATTTAGTCAGAGAAATGAGGAGATATTGCGGTATGACCTCATAGAACCAGTGTTTAAAAAATGGCACTTATCCAAATCAATCCTCGCCAAAATTCATTCTGGTTTAATTCCACATCAAGGAAACTATTAAGAGTACATTTAGATTCCCTGATTGAAGGAAGATTTATGTAACTTTGTAGTGCAATGTGGCCTGATTAGTGCCACATCAAATCTATCCTTGGTCTGAGTGCAGTTCGGCCCCATTCCAACTATGATGTATGATGTTGCCCTGACTGCTATCACCTCTTGCTTTGAATGTGTTGTATGGCACTATTTCAAGTCATTTACACCGCACTTATTGAAAGCATAGCTGACATTATTTATTTAAAATGGCAACAGGTCCAGCTCATCTCTCTGATGGTTTGTCACCCAACTGAATACAATATCAGCTGCACTACAGAGGCTTGAAAATATGTCATAAGTTTGGTGTATTAGCAAAACTCCAGTGAAAACTACAGCAGATTTGTTTTTCTGTCAGACTTTTTATGCCAAGTGGGTGCTCTTAATACAATCTGATCGATGTACAAGTTTAATCTTAACCTAAAAAGATTCATATATAATAATATAATACTTTTGTCTCTTAAATTTTCTGAATACATCCTGTAACTCTGGTACTGAGTGTGCTGAAGGCCTTTATTGGCACTGACGAGGTTTAACCAGCCGCTGTTTTTTTTTGGCTGACTTTTCAATCAAAATGTCTTCAGGTATCAAGTTATACAAAACAAATGCTAGTCTTAAACTTCTCAAGGACAGTTTTTTTTGTCTCTCTCACTCTCTCATGCAATAAGATCTACATAAGGATGCAGGATGCAGTTCTTGTTGTGGACTAATACCTCTGTGGTACGTCTAAAAACAGTGTTCCTTCTTCACTAAACAGCAGGCAGAACTCTTCAGTGCAGTCTAAAACTTGTCGGGGGCCAAACGAGCCTTGATGCGACTCCAGGCCCTTGACACTAGTTCATTGTAGACTTTTGTTTTTTCTGACACCATTCTGTGTCAGATCCAAAATGTAATATCCACTCTGGCTTGTTATAATGGTCTACTTAAATCTCATAGGGATAATGAGCCACTGGCATCTTGAGCAGGGGGGAAACCATCAGTTCTCTCTCCTCTGACAAGCTTCATGACTTCATCACCTCCATAACCCCTTTCACTGCAAGAAGGGGAACAATTACACTTTTGTCTGTGCGACCGCTTGGCCCTCTTATTTTGGCGGTATGACCACTAGCGGAGCCCCTCTCCGCGGCCTCCACATTAGCACTTGAGCGTCGTTGGCGTTCGGCCTCCCCAGTGCGTTGGGAGGAATGGGTTCCTGGTAGTTGAGGATGTGCGGCTGCTCCTGGTAGGGACGACCCATCAGCGAGGCCCGAGAGCCCAGAGGCATGTCTGGGTCCACAGCGATGTCCACCCGCATCCGCCACCGCACCGTCTGCAACACGATACGCTCCTGAGAGAGGAGAGATGCAGTCTATTTTAAATACATGAGTGTTTATTGAAGCGTAAGCTGATCGTTCATTATGTCTTCTACTGCTGTGCAGTAAATGTGCATCCTAATAAATGTTATATTACTTAACCCTGATTTACAATCATTTAATTTTAACTGACACAGGGGAACATTTGACTGAGTTTTAATGCCAGTTTTCAGACCCATGAACACTCATTTCTGCAATGAACAGCCAACACAAAAGGACAGGTATGCTCTTCTCCTGCTCTTAACTTCTTAACCAACATTGAAGAAAACAAACCTTCTCTATAAAGAAGAATATTACACGACAAAAAGACAATGCTCACACACTGTAGGCATCCTGATACACGCTATGCTGGACTGGTTTTTGAAGGGCCAGCTCAGGGGCTATATTCAGGTTGAGTTGAAGGCAGAGATGAGGTACTTTGTAACTTTACACCAGAGAGGGAAAGTGCGGGAGGAGCTGCTAACATCACAGCCAGTCTGTGTGTAATGCAAGAACAGCTTCTACAAATGTATGAGCTCTTCATTCAAACTGCACAAAGGTATGAGTTTACTAAGATTAGTTTGATATATGTGAGAAAAAACGTTATTCTCAGGTGTGTTTTTGTCCCACCTTTGTGACCGAGTTCATGGCCACCAGCCAGGTGATGAAGCTCTGGTCCCGGGTGATGTGGGTCAGCATGGGCGTGTTGCTGTTGCTGATGGGGACGGCCCAGGTCACGCTGGGGTAGAAGTTGTCATTCATGCTGACGGTCAGGCGGGACGGTTTGGACGTGGGGCCCGTGAGAGTGACTGTCTCGGTGGTGTTGCCGTACCATGGGTAGCTGACGCCATCCGAGTCGCTGATGGCCTTGACCCGACCCTCGCGAAGCTCTGGTAACTCCCAGCTGGACCTGCGGCAGCAGTGGACGGAGGAGGACAGAGTGAGAGGATGAGAGGCTTTTTTTGGCAGCGGCAGGTACAGAGTTGTGGTCTAGATGCTCTGAGTTTGTGTGCGAGTGAGGAAAACAGAAAGAGGTGTGCACAGCCTAACACATTACCCACTTAGACACTCACACACTGAACAAAAAGTTAAACTCTGATGGTGTCCTCTATACACTTACATGCCAATATCACCATAGGTGTTGTAGAACTCCATCTGGGTGCAAGCTTGGATCCAGCCCACCACCCAGGTTTCATTACGGGGCACTGGCGGCATCACAACTCCTGCTGAGGCCCTGAAGTAAGGGGTCTTGTAACGGAGCACAATCGGTGAGTTCTCCTCAATGATGGTGGGACACTGGTCAATAGAGGCCGACACCTCATACACCACAATGTTCTCCCGTCTGATGCGGGGCTTGCATGCGATGCTCTGAATACAGCCCATAGTGCAGGCGACAAGCAAAATGAGCAAAACCAGAGAGGAAGGGAGCAAATGATACCTGGCCAGTATGCACATCAGTCCCCTCCGGATTCCACCCTTGCCTGAAGAGCAGATCTAATCATTCAATTGCCCATCATCACTGATTGGTTGGGAAGAGGGGGGGGAAGGAGAGAAAATGATGGGAAGTATCACAGTCACCATTGATCAAACATGAAAGCATCCACCATCATATGATCAGGATGATATGGAGGTGAGAGCGCAGTGGGGACTGGGGGGGAAGTATCACAGATCTCCGCAGCCTCCTCCCCCCGGTCTGCCTGCTGACTGCCGCACTGCCCTTGGCGCTCGTCCCCAGAAACTGCAATCCGGCCTCCCCTGGGCTGCTGCTGCTTCTCCGCCGTGCGTCCGGAGGCTCCTCTGCTCCTTGTCGAGTCCACACGTCCGGCTGCACGTCGGTGCCCCTTGATCCTGCTGCTCTGCTCCCGGCTCTGCGCTGTCATGTCAAGTGGCGACAGGGCAGCCAGGTGCGTCAGAGGAGGGGGGCTGGATGCCTTTTGTTTGCCTGGCTTTCCTTGTATTAGCCCTACATTCGCGCGGCGCCCTCAAAAGACAAAATCGGGCTCTTCATCACTTTGACCTACATGAAAAGAAGCTTCATCAAATGAACGAGGACGTGTCTTATAAAGGCGAGACGGCAGGGCTATAACAGGCGGTTTTAATGTTTTCCTCGCAGTGTGCTTCCATTCTTGGGGATGCATGAATGGTGCATCATGAATGGAGGCAGCGAGGCGGCATAAACGTGCAGAAAACACCGACTGTACCCAGCCGTCTCCCCGTTAGCCGTCTCATCGTTGTGTCTCCTCGAGCTGGTGAGTATCACGGACCGGAGAGCATCCTCTTCCAGCCGCGGGTCGCCGTGTTCGGTTAGAAGGTGCTGATGCTGGAGAGGCAGGGGAGGGGCGTCACCCGACCTCTGCATTGAAAAAAATAACAAGTGCGAGCGGGCGTGGTTACGGCCTGCGTCACGCCTCTGCGAAACTCCCATTGGTCGACTCAGGTCAACAGCGGAAGTGGTGTCGTTTGACTCCGCGACTTCCTACCGACAGACACTGACACGCATTCACCGGTCAGCTCGGCTTAATATTCCTGCCCACCTCCACCACCCAACCCCGCCGGTTCTCGTCCGCAGCTGGTGGTGCTGGTTTATGATCGGCCGTCTGTTCGGTAACGTGTCTCAGAGGGTGTCGAGCTTGTTGTACCGGGTGTCGCTGATGATGAAGCCGCAGGTTGTGTTCGTGCTGGGCGGGCCTGGCGCCGGCAAAGGGACCCAGTGCTCCAAAATCGTGGAGGTACGAGAGATGGCGAGAAAAATGACAATGAAAACTACCGACTTTTGTGATTATGAGTTAGCATGTCGTAAAGAAAACAGTACTTGGTGAATTTTAGGCTCACTGTGCCTTACAATTGCGCCTTTTTTTGCGAGGTAATGTAAAAATTTCATTGACTTCCGGTTGTCCTCTAAAATGAATCAGTGTTAGCCAGCTAGCTGGTTAGCCACACAGGGTGTACATTATATGTGCTGATATACAAGCTTGTGTTGGCGTACAGGAGCTACAAAAGTACCACTTATTTTAAATTGTTCAGAAACTCCTCCGTGTTAATTTCTGACGGCTGAATAAAAGCAGTAAAAATACAATGTTTCATTAGGTTGCCTGTGTAAATAGGCTAAATGAAAATCTGCCTCCTAGCCTCACACAGTACAAACACAGCCAACAGGACATCCCCAATTGACATTTGCTCCATGTTGTAACCTTATCATTGACTTATGAATGCAGCTGGGGTTATGTAATGGTCATTGTAACTCTGGAGTGCACTTGGCCACAGAAACATACAGACACAGACATTTATCAGCTGAGGAACCTTTACCTCACCCAGTATAGTTGTACCAGATAAAGAGACAGATACTATTTCCCTCGTGTTAGCACCTTTATTTTTTACCCTCTGTTGTAGTTTCTGCAGCTATGTGCTCACAACATTAAGTGTTCTGTGATTGTTTGTGGTTGGAGTGTAGAGTGAAATGCTGATTTTAAGACTGAAATGATGCAAATGTTATCGTCTTAACGTGTCTCTAACATATTAATTCATTTGTTCACTGCATCACATACCACCCTAAAGAAGCAGCTTGGATGTGACAGAAAATATTTTTAACAAGCTGCCCAAAAACTTTGAAAAAGTCAGAACTCTGCTTAAGGATTCTGCTTTGATGTTTCTCTGAAAGTCAAAGACATGAAAGCTCATGAAGCTGCAGCTCTACTGGGGGCCAGTGTTGATTCTTTGATGTGTATATATGTTTGAGAGAGAACTCTTATAAGACAGACTTTAAAACTATGTCTGTTCACGGATGTTCCTGGGTGTTGGCTGCCATGCTTCGTGTGCGGTGGTTAGACCTCAATGGCAGCTCTGCACAGAGGCTCTTTTCATTCTGTACACAGGGACTGACTTTTTCCTGGCTTGTGAGTGAGGAGGATTTAATCCTTCTGCAAAAGCTGTCCACCTCACTGTGGAGTTTAGTGTTAATAGAAAATTTGCTGGATGACTAGTTTTGAAGTGCTTTGTTTTACTAGTTTTTTTTAAATCACAAGGTCACCTTTTCATATTTAAAAACTGTCTGTGTTTTTATGTCTCTCAGAACTACAGCTACACCCATTTGTCAGCTGGTGACTTGCTGAGAGCAGAGCGAGCCAGAGAGGGGTCAGAGTTTGGACAGCTCATCGCCAACTACATCAAGGAGGGCAAAATAGTCCCTGTGGAGATCACCATCAATTTACTCAGGAAGGTGTGTACCAAATACTGGCTGCAAATCAGGTTTGTGTGTGCATGACAAAAGGTAGATCCTGAACAGACTGATAGGGATCAGACAATTTATTCAGGACCAGTTTTCAAGTTTTGTTAAGGTATACTTTAGAAAATACTTTTCCTGCAGTTAACTTTAACTCAGATCACAGATTTCTGTGAAAAAACAAGGCTTTGAATTTTGATTCTGTTCTCTTTGCTACTCATTCTGCTGTTATCTGGGCAGAACGTCTTTTGTTTACTGATGAAAAAAACAAGTCGATTAGTCAATTTGCAGGTTGTGAAACTGTGATAATCAATTCATTTTTGAAGTGATTTATTAAGTAAATACACAAAACATTTGTTTCTCTTTGTAAATGTGTGAATTTAGTGTTTCTCTGTTGTTAGATTAAATGTTTTGTTTTGGGATGTTGGCCACACATGATAAATAATTTTGAAGAAATCACTTTGGTATCATTTGATTTACAATTATGTCATTATGTTGAAAAACTAGTTAACATTAATTGAAGAAAATAATTATTAGTTGCAGATTTATTTTTCATATCATATACTTTGTTGGTTGCAGTCCAGTCTATGCTTGAACAGCTCTAGTGTGTTTTGAAATGGTTTTCGGCACTTGCAAAATACAAGCTGCACTATGAAGCTGTCCAGTTTTCTTACTTAAGTCTGTCAGCACCATGATACAGATATTTTTATGCAGAGCACACTGAGTAGTATTTGTGTGTGATTGCCCTTTTTAATGGTCTGTCTGGAATCAGGTTCTGACTGAATAACTAGCTGTTTCAATGAATTCACATAAAGGACTAAAAATAGTTTCGTCCCTGTTCTTTAAGGCAATGGAGGAGACGATGGAGAAAGATGCAAAAAAGTTCCGTTTCCTCATCGACGGCTTCCCCCGCAACGAGGACAACCTGCAGGGGTGGAACACTGTCATGGATGGCAAAGCAGATGTCAAATTTGTGCTTTTCTTTGACTGCAGCAATGAGGTAGGTCATGGAAACTGGAGAGCTGAGCCCCCCCTCTAGCTGTTTTTAGTTACATAGAGAGTGCTGAGCTCATATCCAAGGAGCCACTTTATACTGAGGACATGATCTCTTTTGTGCACAGGTCTGCATCCACAGATGTCTAGAAAGAGGGAAGAGCAGTGGGCGCACAGATGACAACAGAGAAAGCCTGGAGAAAAGGTACAGTCCTGAGACACAAGCAAAATATCTGATTTTAGACCTTAACACTGGAGAACCTCAGATTTTAGTGTACACTCTGCAAAAATGTCCTGCTGCTACTATTGATTTGATGTCCTGATTTCCTTCTGCCTCTGACAAAGTATAACAAGCATGTCTGGTCAGTATAGATTTGTCTGACCCACTTAACTGACTGTTGGATACCTGCATGTGTGTTTTTGACCTAATTTGTGTCTCCTTTGAGTCCCTTGTGTCATCTGACCCCAATAACCAGGCATATTTTCCTCTGATGCAGAATCCAAACCTACCTGCAGTCTACACGACCAATCATTGAACTGTATGAGAAACACGGCAAGGTGCGCACCATAGACGCCTCTCGTTCTGTGGACGAGGTAAGTAAATAATATCAGGTGTAGGAGAATGTGATTGTAGCATCAGTGAATGGTACCAATAGATTCCCAAAGGGACGTTTGGTGAGTGAAGCATAGGAGGAGGGAAAATAAGCTAATGAGAACCACTGCAGCTGATTGCCTGAGGAACCTGTCAATCAGGGCAACCTGACTGAAACATGGCCACCCCACCACCCCACCCCCCTTTAAGCTTTAGCATCTCTTAATGGAACCAAATGACATGAGGAGTCTGATTTAAAGAGCAAACATAAGTACGGTGATGTGAAGGGGTTTCCCACCAGTTTAAACCAGCTCACTGTGGTAGTTTGAAAAACAAGGCCGCTTAAGGCAGTACCACACTGGCTCCAGCAGTAAAGACAGACCACAAAATAAAAGCACAAGTTTTCAAAACTTACCAGGTCTTGTTCAGTCCCACATTAGCTGTCAAACTATAATCAAGTAGTTTGTTCTGTTTGGCAGCAAAGCCTGTAAAGGCATTAGAGAGTAAATTAGAGGAGGAAACAAGCGGGCTGGCTCAAGGGCATTACTGAGGCACATGGGAAAATTACCCCAGTCCGGCAGAAAGGACAACTGTTCCAGCTGGACGCTTTAAGATGTAGTTTATCTGATGACCACTAGAGGCTCTTAAAAAAAAAAAAATCCCTAAATATATTCCTAATCTATATCTTTGGAAATGCAAAGTCAAAATTCCAGCTTAGCTCCAGGTGAGCTCCACCTTAACCTCAAAATAATGACTCTCTGGCTCCACCAACTGACAGACATGACAGGACACAGTGATAAATATTTCATGCGTGTCACTTTAGAAACAAGGGTGACTGATTCTTAAGTCTAAGACATTGCACTGCCTCATTTGGGGCACAGGCAACAACTGGTTGGCATTTTACCTCCCAGTATTTGCTGAGATCTGTGGATGGAGTGACTCTCTCTTATCACTCTACCTGTAGAACGATGTATGTTACAGGTTTGTCTGTGCTCACCCTATAAATGAGTTTAAGATATGTACAGTGTTGTGACTTTACAGCTGGAACCCAGTCATAGTCCAGTTTACACCAATGTGGACCTCACAGTAACATAAACTGAGAATGGATGTTAAAGTGATGTAGGAAACAATGAAAAAAAAAAAAGTGTTGATGTATTTTAAGAATTCTAAGAGCAAATCAGACAAATAATTTTTCAAAACAGTGCTTCTTTTTTTCATATTATATTAAAACATGTCCGGAGTCACAAATCCACGTTTTAAGTTTATTATAAATGGATATTTGCACTTGTTTCTCACTTCCAAATAAGGACTTCAAATTATAGCTGAAACAATTAATTTATTAGTCAAGTCACAGAAGATTAATTGGCAACTATTTTGACAACTGATTAACCTCATCCCCCGATTTCAGCAATGACATTAGAGACTAAAATGTTACCATAATGAATAAAATGAAAATTAAATGTTTAAAAAATTTTTCAGTGAGATCAGAGTAATAAATATGTTCCCTGGTCTTCTTTTCCAGGTGTTTGCTGATGTGAAAGCCATCCTGGACAAAGAGGATTGAATTTTCCCAGCTGCCAACAACATTCACTTAACTTTTTAGTTTTCTTTTTATCAACTGCAAGTACACTATAATAAGTTTATGTCCATTCATATGACTTTTTACTTTGGTCACTTATTTTTTTGTTTTCCATGTCTTTTATAATTGCTGCACTGTTTGTGAGTGTGTGTACAATATGTATTGGTGTGAATGAGAAGTAGACATGCTTAGCAGCTACTTATGATCATCTAGTTCATGTTCAGGAGAGCTCACAGCTCATCTGCACTGTCTGTCATCATAGTCTGAGGCCTTCGCATAGGAACAAAATTTATCTTAAGTTAGAGAGACATTTGTCAATCAAAGACACCCATAGTGCTGGAGGTCTCTACAAAAAATGATAAATGTCACTAATGTCTTCAGAGTATCATGTCATTGGAAGCAGCCATAGTGCTTCAGACCAAATAGTTTCACCTGATGGCGACAGACCAGGATTGAAAGGAGCCAATAACCTGTCTGGCATCCAAATAAAAATGCTTACAACATCAATCTCATGTCTGTCACAACACTGGCATCATCAGACTACTCAGTCTGAACTGCTTTTGTCCCACATACAGTTATTGGGTACTCTGTTTCTGTGATAAATGGCTTATTCTTCAATGAATATATGACTCTGTAACACCAGAACTCAGATCGATGTGCTTCACCATAGCTATGACAACTGGGACTAGTCATACTTTGGAGGAAACATGGAGAGAAAAATTAACTTTTTGTTAAATCTGTACTGTATCTTCTTGAAGGACGGAGGATAAAGCTGGAAAGTAAAAACATTGACTTCTTTTCCTTTGCTTGATTCTGTTATACAGTTTTCTCCTAGTTATTTGCCCTTTGTATGTTCTATTATATGGGCACAGTGCTGTAGTCAAATTATCACCTTTTGCACACAGTTTTACACAAAACCACATGCACTTAGCTGATCAGCCAGCAGGGGGCGCCTGACGCCATTGTCCAATTTGGGCAAGTTAAAGTTTTGTTTTAAAGGGTGAAACATGGCTCATTCATCAAATAAATGAATGCTAAAATTAAATATTTTTGGCTGATGTAGTAAATGTATAAGTGCTAAAATTAAAACAAATTATTGCTTTTACAAATAAGTGTAGATAATTGAGAGCTAAACATCTAATTTATTTCTACAAATCTGCTTCAGTGTTCAAATATGTATCTCCAAATAAAATACATTAATGTATTTATTTCAGCATTCATTATGTGGTTACAGTTATCTGTATTATTTCAAATGTATACAGCACCAGTCAAAGGTTAAGACACATCTTCTCAATCTGTTTTTTTAATTTGTATTATTTCCTTCCTTGTCAGATTAATAATGAAGACATCAAAACTATGAAGAAACACATTTGGAATTATGAAGTAAACAACAAAGTGTTAAACAAACCAGAATATGTTTTACATTTTAGATTCTTCCAGTAGCCACCTTTTGTTTTGATGACAGCTTTGTACACTCTCTCTGTCAGATTCATCACCTGGAATGGTTTTCCAACAGTCTTGAAGGAGTTCCCAGAGGTGCTGAGCACTAGTTGGCTGCTGTGCCTTCACTCTGCGATCCAACTCATCCCAAACCATCTCAGTTGGGTTTAGGTCAGGTGACTGTGGAGGCCAGGTCATCTGACACAGCACTCCATCACTCTACTTCTTGGTCAATTAGCCCTCATATCCTGGTGGTGTGTTTGGGGTCATTGTCCTGTTGAAAAACAAATGATGGTCCCTGATTCACACAGTCTCCTCTGAACGGTTAATGTTGAGATGTGTCTGCTACTTGAACTCTGTGAAGCATTACGTGGGATATAATCTGAGGTACTGTTAATTTGCAGTTTCTTAGGCTGGTAACTCTAATGAACTTCTCCTTTGCAGCAGTGGTAACTCTTGGTTTTCCTTTCCTGGGGCGGTCCTCATGAATCTGACTGAGAGAATGCCAGAAGTGTTCAAAGCTGCCATCAAAGCAAAAGGTGGCTACTTTGAAGAATCTAAAATATGAAACATATTCTGGTTTGATTAATACATTTTTGTTTACTGCATAATACCATATTGGTTCCTTCATAGTTTTGTTGTCTTCAGTATTAATCTACAATGGAGAAAATAATAACAACAAAGAAAATCCATTGAATGGGAATGTGTGTCCAAACTTTTGACTGGTACAGTATTACTTTTTATATTTCAGCTTTAATTGATGCGTTTATTGGTTTAATTATTCATAAATAAGTCATCTTTTTATCCTCTGTAGGATTTATCCCATTTCCCTTCTTACAAACACAGTCTAATTGACCGGCTAAGTAAACCATCTGTTCTCCTCCAAGTGCTCATTCACATCAGGTTTGTTTTGTCTGTGTAGGAGAATAAATGATGATCCACGAGTGAACACCAGGGAGAGCCAGAGAGAAGGTTTAGACTTTATACTTTCAAAACTCTACTATAAAATACTTAAAGGTCCAGTTAAAAACAATAATAAGAAAGTGTTACGTACTAATAATAATACATGCTAAATATAATTTTAAAAAATACATAATAATACGTGTTATTAATACATACTTATACATTTTATTTCCATTTCATATATATATATATGTATATATATACATATATATATATATACACACACACACACATACACACACACACATATATAATTAGCAGTTACAAAGACATTTGCTTACATATTACTAATATTCCTGAGCATTTTTAGCTTGAGGCCTGGTATATCTGCATTTTAAGAAATATACACAACAGATTATCAGCTTCCGTAACAGTACCTGACATGCATACACATAACAACAGGGCAACGTACCAAATGGGAAATGCAACACAAAAGCAGTTTAAAACTACTGTCAAACTTAAAATATGTCAATAGTTAGTCTGAGAAAGTAGCTGTAGAAAAGTGTGAATGTAAGGCACTATGAATACACTGGTTTCATACGAGTGCACTGTAATACGTACATAAGGTCAGATTTCAGCAAAGAAAAAATTTGACTTTAAATAAGAATATAGCAGGTGCTGGACATGGAGTTTAACAATTTCAACAGGTCAACAACATTTTAAGTAGAAATATTTGAAAAGTATGAAAATATATGAATCACAGCATTATGAGTATGTGCAAAATACCAACAGGAGCCTAGAAATGATTGGGAAAAAAGAAAAAAAATATGTACAAAGCAATTTTTCAAAACAATGACAATCTGTACATATTACAATACGTACCATAAACTATGAAATGGCAAAATAACAAGCCCTTGTGTTATCAACAGTCAGCAAAGCTCACTGTGTGTATGAAAAACTTAACGTAAATATATTCGTACTCTGCCAGCAGATGGCAATCTGGAAATATATATTATCTTATTTACAAAAAATAGCCCAATGAAAAAAAAACTGCATAAACTGAGACCACGGGATTGGGGAAATTTATATCAATATTAAAAGCAAAACTGTAACAGCGATTCTCAATCTGAATGAGAAAGAGGACTGTCCTTCAATGTTGACATTCTGTTGAGTAATTTGCAAAATAGAGAAACAACCTGTTCAAATTCACATTCAAAATGTACATTCTGTTGTTACACATTCACAACCAAAGCATTAACTGCTACAATCTTTGATATACCAAAGAGCTCACATAAAGTAATGTGCATCATTTACAAATGCAAAAAGGCCATATATATATATATATATATATATATATATGTTTCTGTTTGTATTTAGAAAAAATAAAAGTCTTTTGACAACATGGTGGCCAATGCAAAAAGAAAATGACACATAACGGGGCTGCAGCGGCCTCAGCAGGAGGTCACCAGGTTTGTGGTGATATTGCTGGGAGCTCTGCGATACTGAGCCTTGGTGTTAGTGACTGCACCGTGCTTCTGTCTGAGATGAAGCCTCAGCTGACTCTTGTGCCTGAAGTGGAGGTCACATTTTTCACACTGAAGAAAAGGGAAAAAAAATTATTAGAATCACTTTGTCAGTGGAAAGTTTCAATCCTCAACCCCCCACAGTTTTAGTTCACAGCTCTCCTGGATTACTCACTCAGGACTTATAACTACTGATAGACGCATGGATCATAGGGGAGAAGGGATTACTCTCTTTTTAGCCTACAGACACAGTGGATTAGGAGAGGAGACTGACTATGAAGCTCACATGATAAGGCTTCTCCCCGGTGTGAATGCGCATGTGGCTCTTGAGCGTCTGAAGGTGGCGGAAGTGTGTCCCACAGATCTCGCAGGGGTACGGCTTCTCTCCTGTGTGAATTAACACGTGGGCACGAAGATGGGCCACCTGCAGGAAAATGAAAAAAATATCTATGAAATACACACGGATAGAGGCAGCCTTTTGACACATGCAAAACTTTCCTGAAGATGTGTGATGTTTTTATTTTTTTCCTCACCTGGACAAATCGGGAACCGCATGTGTCACACTTGTATGGCTTTTCTCCAGAGTGGATACGGGTATGAGTTTTGAGGTTGGCTGGTCGGTTGAACTGAGCACCACAGATGTTGCAGTGGTACGGCTTTGCACCTGGAAGTTAAGATCAGAAGGTTGCGCAGTGAATTAAACAGCCACATGCCAAAAGTCCACTTTATGCAACATAAAAAAGCCACAAGGACTTATTAATCTTACCAGTATGAACGGTCTTGTGGCTGGCCAGGTTTCCCTTGTAGCGGAAGGCAGCCTGGCAGCAGTCACACTTGTATGGCTTATCACTGTGGACCTGGACCATGTGATCTTTCAGAGAATCTTCATCTGCAAACTTGGAGTCACAACCATTGCAGAAGTATGTGTTGTTTTCTGTGGAAAAGAAGTGGTCAGTAACACCTCAAAAAATCCTACCACATTACTTGTCATAATATATATATATATATGGGTTAATAGCACTTACCACAGCTGGAGAGGGAATACTCTGAGTGTAGTTTGGTAGTGTCATCTCTGCTGTATGAGTCAGGAGAAAGGTGACCCATCTGAGGGCTGTCACAGCCACAGGACGAGCATCTGCGGTGGCTGCACAGAAGACGAAGACCACAGAGTTCATATAATGTTCATATAAAGTGGGGTTATTCTGTTTAACACATCTACAGGTTCATTTTACTGACAGTGACATGTAGTTTTACCTGATGCTGCTGCAGGTGCTGCTGCAGGTGCTGCTGCTGCAGCTGTCAGCGCTCTGAGACATGGGGATTTCTCCTCTGTGCTCGCCGGCTCCCTCTTCTGACTGCACCTCACCATGTCCACCTGCTCCACCACTCCCGCAGGTGCTCTGCATAGGGGACATGGCTGTAACTTCAGCGTTGCCTCCTTGAGACTCCTTTTCATTCTCATCAGGAGTTTGGTTCATAACTATGAACTTGTACTTCTTCCAGTTGCGGGCCTTGGCGTCTTTTGGGCAGTCTGAGGGCTGTTTGAGGCTCAGGGTTGCGTTTCTGCTACTGCTGGACTCGGTGGGTGAATTTGGCTGGCAGTCAGATCTGAGTGGGCTTTGAGGGCTACAGATGACGCCTTTGTTAAAGCCTGGAGACAACCTCAGGCAGCCGGTTTGAGGGTGCTGAACACTTTCTTCCTCCATAGGAGCAGCAGGCCCATGATGGCTTCCGTGGGCTCCTGTCAGTTGGATGATTGTGGTGGGGAAACTAGGGTGAGATGGCACCGGGTGAGAGACGACGGTGGTGGATTCACTGTGAGCCATGCTGGAGTTGGGTACCTGTGAGCATCGTTTCTGGGACAAAGCCCCTCCTCTGGGAAGGGCGCTGATCTTATGGGAACTTTCCAGCTTCCCATGAGGGACATGGGGGTCACCGTAAACATGATAGGAGCCAGATGTGTTGATACCCCTGAAAACATTGGGGATGTTGCCCCTGCGCTCCTGGAACGGGGATGAGGCTGACGTGTGGTTGTTTCTTAAGTCTAGCTCTTTTTCATCAACAGGCCTCAAAGCAGGGATCTCCTCCACCAGATGTAACGAGTTGACCTCTTCAGTCTGCGTGTTCAGAGACTGATGCCTGCAGAAAAATATTCAACTACAAGTCAGATTCCTTCAGTTTTTACAAAGTCACTAGAGTGTTTCCTTTCACATTGTCTGTTGTCTTTTACCTAGACTTGATGAACCTGTGGCAGGTGTCAACCACATGCTCCATCTGGAGGAAGATGGCTGTGTTCATGGTGGCCAGGACCAGACTGTCTTTAAGGTTCAGGCAGGATGTGTACATGAAGTCCAGCAGGATGGAGAAACCCTTGGGGTCCACTTTGGGGTCTAAGCTGATGGCACGAAGGTTTGCATTCTCGGGGTTCATGAACACAGAATAAAAGAAGCCACTACAAGAGAGCAAGAGGGATGGAAACCAATGTTTTATCATCTATAACAATTTAAATTAAACAACAACTCTGGATCAGTTCCATTTAGGAAGGTGTGCAGGTAATTCCAGAAATTAAGTCTCTTCATTTAACAGGCTAAAACAATGTCCACAGGTACTCATGCTGCTTAACTCCTGTGTCAGATCTCATGATGGTGCGTACCTGCAGGCCACCAAGATGGCCTTGTGAGCGTGAAAATTCTGCCCATCCACCTGAATGGTGACATCAGTCAGGATGTTCCTGCTGCGGAGGCAGTTCAAGTTGAGCAGGACGTCACCTGCATGGCGTGTGAACTGAATGCAGCCATCTGCAGTCGTGGCCATGCTGTCACAATCTGAACCAGGTAACAAAAAGTTATCAATAATCTGTTAATTATCTAATAGTGATCCACCGCTAAATAACGGCACACATGAGATGTACAGATGCTGTACTATGAGAACAAAAATAGCAATGAGAGTATATAGGAACCAATGGGAGCATAACACTTTACTACTAAATAATAATACATTACAGTTTAGGTTTATATGGGCTTTAATTTTGCTACATCCTGGTACACTGAAGAAATCATCTTAAAACCCAAACTTCAAACTAAATCTATAAGTAAAAAGCAACTCAGTTTGAATCTTATTAAATCACTGTGAGTAAATTATACATCTTTTTATTATAGATTATATATAGACGCTCATATATTTTATCACTTCCGGCTCATGGACATACCTCTCTAATACAAGCCATCTGCCTCATGGGGTTTATAATCACAACAAGCTTTTGAACCAAACAAGAGTCTTGACCGTGTTTTGTCAGAAGACGGCGCCATTGCAAAGAGAAAAGTAAGAGGGAGGTTTACCGTGCCTGATTTCTTATTGGGCCTTAAAGACGGTGTTATTCCATAAGCTATAATCAATGTTTTAACATAAATATGATTGAAAACTATGATATTTCTTCAGGTCAGTTCTTTAAACTTAAAACAGCATTTATTATAAGTTTTGAGACGATAACGACAAAAAACGGAGCCAGAGATAATCCATTTACAAACTACAGTACATGCAAACACAATCCCACGTTGCTGAACTTCAGAGTTAAAACGATCTTGACTATAATTTTCCTCGTGTGTCTGTTTTCCGTGCAGTTTTTCAGCCTGCAACAGACCAAAGTGGATGCTGGCAGTCTGCAGCCTGTAGGTTGTAAACGTGTTTGACGTTGAGCACATTCCGTCCTGGCTGCTCAGATTAGGTTGCCAGTACACAGAGAGGTTTCCTGTTCCCCCGATATAAGTAGAACTCACTCCCATTTAACCCATTGACATATACTCCCCTCCTGTTGAACTAATCTCTCGAGTTATTTCCAAACCTCAAATATTAAACTGAACTGAGACAGTATGGTTTCGTGGGATGTGATTTCGAGGAGTGATTAGTTCTTGCTGCGTAACTTCGGCCGTGCGCCAACAAGCAGGCCAGCACAAGTCCTTCAAGTTGAGAAATACGGCTAAACTGTCACGTCTGGGGACTGCCCCGTACTTTAATTATCCTTTTAAACTGTTAAATATTTGATTGCTCGATTCAAAGTAATGCCGAAAAGTCGTCGGCTCAGCATTGGAAGCGTTGAGTGAAGTGAAAAGATTGTTTGTCGACGAGAGAAATGCGCAGAGAAAAAAATTAGATGTGACTGAACCAGACCGACCGGTTCTGTTGCGCCACTTTTGCTCGTCTGATAGGTATCTCGCTCGCAAAATGGTGTGTCAAATATAACCAGAGAAGGCCCAAATTAAATAAAGTAAGACTTAATATTTAGTTATAAATAAGGGTTAAGGTTAACGTCGCAAAACTACGGTTTGTTTTCACTCTATTAAAGCCTGCTTGATGTTCAAGTGTTACAATTAAATCCGAACACATGCCGTGAAGTTGCACTTCCGTCTAAAACACGGTCAAAGACAATGCAACTGTCAAAACCAACTCTCATACTTCAAATCTGTTAGTTCACTTCTAGCTAAAAGGAATCACATAATATTTAAAATACTGAAAAAAAATCCAGCTCCGTTGGAGCCCGGGCCGCCACGGGAGCGTCTGCTACTTCACTACACTTCTGACCTAATGCTGAGAAAATAGGAAGGAAAAAAAGTCACCTTGTAAAAGTTTCCTCGAAACTCTGTGCATCACCAGTTCTGAGAATCCAGTTCTAAGAAACACAGCAGCTCAATTCTCGGAATTTTAACAGAGGACCGTACCATTATCTTCGGGGCGGGGGAGCTGCCCACAGCCCTCTGCCTCTTTTCAACCCTGCGCCGCCTATAATGTCACTTATAACATATGGGCGTTTAACAAACAAAGTTATTAAAACATATTTGTATGTTTAGTGTGGATTATATTAGAGATTTGAGCGGTTGTTTAGATTTTCTTGGCGGAGTTGATATCCCAGCGTAGTGGCTCGCTCCAAGTGCAAGGTCAGCTGACCGAGTTATAAATACCGTGGGGAACATGAGAGCATGTTGTCGCTGTAAACCTGCCACGAAAGGCTGAGAAAAAACTGTCATACTATCTTCTAACAATTAAACATATAATGCTCTTTGGTTTTTGTAGTTTTAATACATATTTATGTCATGTGTCTGCTCGCCCTGAATAATTTGGCCAGGAGCCATGCTTCATCTGGTTAAACTGATTGAGAAAACTCTTGGAAGTAGGCTTATACATTGCTGTCTAGACTGGGCACTATATTTATTTGAATAACCTATTTCTGTCAATTCTTTAAGTCATTTCTTTAAGTAACTACTTTTACAGTAACTAAGTTTACAGTGAACATTTGATTGGACTTCTGGGAAATTCTGCAATATTAATTTACTGTGTGACAGTAAATTATGTGTCACACATCTCAATGGCCTCCCCCATTCCCCCACCCCCCTCTCTTTCTGTCTAAACCCAACCGGTCGAGGCAGATGGCCGCCCACCTTGAGTCCGGTTCTGCTCGAGGTTTCTGCCTCTTAAAAGGAAGTTTTTCCTTGCCACAGTCGCCTAGTGCTTGCTCATGGTGGGATCTGTTGGGTTTCTCTCTGTAAATTTTATAAGATTAAGAGTACGGTCTAGACCTGCTCTATATGTACAGTGCCTCGAGATAACTTCTGTTGTGAATTGGCGCTATATAAATAAAATTTGACTTGACTTGACTTGACTCTCCTTCATATGGTGACTGCTATGAAGTCTTATTTTTAAAGTCATACATAAGCTATAGAAAGTGGTGTGTGTGTGTGTGTGTGTGTGTGTGTGTGTGTGTGTGTGTGTGTGTGTGTGTAAAGTCCTCAACTCTCCAAAAGACTCACTTACACTCATCTATGTTCCCACCACTTCCTGTCTCAACATCTCAGCTGTCTTTTTTATCTGGGTAACAGACACAATAAGGCTCACAGAAATTCTTAGTACTTACCAATGTATGAGTCAACAAACCAGGAATTAACGGTTCTTTTAAGAGCAACCACCAAGAAGTTCCTGAATAACTCTGAATTTTGTAAGTAGAATAAACAAAATACTACAATGATAAGATAATTTAGAACAGGCAGTAATGACAAGTTCCCTTATATCTGACCAATCTCTTTATGACTTGCTCCTGATTAACAGTGAGTCATCAGCTAAATGGCACAAAGCAATACTAATCATCACCTCTTTGTAATATATTTGTTTCTATTTTTGTCCCTTTTCAAGTAAAGTAGTATGTTCCTCATTAGCTCCTTGGAAACTGCTTAGGATTTTCTGTGGCTTATGTAACATGTTACCTTAATCTGTTCTGTACCCTGGTCATATGTAGGCTACAGAACATCAGCTCCATTGCACAGGCTTTTTCTTTAGCTTTGTGCACGTGATCATACTGTATCTAACAAATTGTGGAATATTGCTCATTATTATTATGCTTTCGATTACTTTTATGAATAAAAAATGATACTTTATGAATTAAATTATCTTTAAGTTGAATGATGGCACATGGACTATGATCATTTCCTCTACTTCCCTTGTTCAGTTAAATCTAAACTTGAAAAACAAAAGGGGTGTCTGTGTTTCAGGTTGTTTATGAATATATAGAATTACCCTCTGATGGCGTCACCTGTCACTCTCACCAGTGATCTGCAGCGAGGCTTTGCTGAACAAACATTTCAAGCAAGTTAGAGTGGGAGGGAAAAATGACAGAACTACAGTAATGGAGAGCTAAAGCTAGTAAACGGTGACTTTACTGAGGACAGCATTCATCACAGAAATATAACATTTAGATGTATCATAGACCGTGGACTTGATGCAGCATTTTCTCCACTTTTATATGCATGCATTTGGTCAAAATGATCTTATCTGCATTATTGACAGCAGTTTTGTGCATATACAGTATAAAATGCTCGTTGTTTTTAACCATTAATAAACCAGTGTCCAATAAATTTCAATGAAAATCATAATCTTGCAAAACATATCTTCAGGGTGAGGAGCCAGCAGTTTACAAAGTAGCACATTATATTAATAGGTCATATTTAACAGCATTAAAAACAAGTGACAGTTTAAAAAAAAAATCATATTACTGCTGAAAGAATCAGCCTTCCTCCTACCCACATAGAACGACTAAGTTTCCTGTCACTATCCTTATATGTTGCAGAAAAGATCAACTTTCAAACTGAATCTTTCCCCATGAAATGAATATGCAGTGCAGCTCAACAGGTCTGAATTACAGCTGTTCAGGTGGCTATGGCAACAAAGCAGGTCTATTTCTAGTTAATGTTTTCACTCTAGATGTTTTTCCCCTGCGGTTATCTTTAGTGGCCCAAGTTTCTGTGGGTTGTTCATCTTCACATCCTTTGAAAGAAGCGAAATTTTCTGGTGGCAGAACGTGTTCAGTCAGTAGGAGAGCCTTGCCAGAAAATAAACATCTGGTTTTCTGGTGTAGTTGTTTGTTCGCAGACAAGAGGATGCATAAGTTTGATTAGTCAGCCTTTTCCTTCCTTATATCAGTGCAGCATCTTTACCTTCATGTTAGGGTTTTTGCTGCAGTGCAAGAACAGATAAGCTGGTGCAGATGTGAAACGCACAAACTGCTGTGTGTTGTAGATATCTATACATTTGAGAGTCTAATCACTCACCCAATCATCACTGCTTCAATATAGTGCTTTTGGTTTGTTTTGCAGAACGAATGTTTGCCAGTCTGGGGTTTTTTTTTCTTGCAAAGAGATTCTGATTTTGGTACTCAGGAGAGAAATCATCGCCACAATCTGCTGAAAGAAGAAAAATATGTCTGTTAGTACTGTAAATACTGTAAATTGGGTGAAAGTGTTCATTTGAAAGCAAGTAGAGGTGTTGTTCCTACCAGATGCATATTTAAAAAGAGTGGTCAAAATTGAAGCAACAACTTAGTTCACAGTGTGGGTCAAGTTTGAAATATACTGGATCTTATGTTTCCCATAATACAACTTGAATGTGTCTTTTGGTGCGTTCCATTTGTACTGAGAAGTTGGAATTTCCAACTACCCGATCAGAAATTTCAACTGGAACTGGAGCTGAAGTTGGATTTCTGACTCAGAAAATCAGGAGAACTTCACCAACCCCAACCTCAAAATCCAAGATGGCTGCTCTGCACGTCAACAGTAGTGACAGCTGTAGTGATATACTGTTAATTTGCACTTCTAAGTCAGTCACACACACAGTACTGTCCAACCTCTGTCTGTGGATATTTTGCCACTGTGTTTGTATGTGCAAAATACTGTGTAATGCCTTGTTATCAACTGGTATGCTAACAATGGCTAACCTGGCCAGAACAAATTAACATTCCCCACAACCTTGTGTAATATATAAACATCCAACTTCTTGTGCTGGAATTCGGTCAGTTCAGGTGTGACGTCATTCCCAGTTCTGGCTTCCAACCGTTGAGGTAAATTTCATTGGAGCCTTCCTGTTTGGGTAAATGACCACATCTTTTTCGTCACTCTCACTTTGTAACACAGACTTCCTGTCATATATTTGTAGTAATAATCCTGATGAAACCACTAGCTCATCAGCAGGGTTATTTTCTAAAACTTTTAAAAGGTTCCTTTAGAGCCACAGAAAACATTATACATATGTACATTATTCAACTGTTTTTACTGACTGAGTAGTACCAACAATGACTAGTAAACTGATTTCAGAGATATTGTTGAGATGACCCTTTAAAAAGACAAAAAACCCACAAAAGCTGCAGAAAGATCAAGAAAGAAATGTGTTATTTGTTTCTGATTATGTTTGTCTGTTCCCCATAAATCAAACAGACGTCCTCTCTCATTTTCTGCAAGGCTCGTTTGAAGAATGCACGCCATGAAAACAGCCCTCCACGGGGTTTGCCAGCCAACCCTGGAACATATTTGTTACCGTTCCCCCTCTCTCCTGCTCGGCCAGTTAAAGGGGCTGTGCTATGTGTTAACAAGCGCTCCCCCACCCCTTCTCATGAACTCTCCTGACCTGGGGCCTAGACTCAGACGGATATCAATGTGCCTGTCCCAAAACATGACCCAGGCACATGGTTGCCTGACAGGGATCAAAGGTCACGTCAGTAAAAATATGACTCTAAAACACGTTGCCTGAGGGGGAGAGAGGGAGGCATTTGTTTTTCTGTTGAGCCAAGAGCATGCACTTGAATTTGGGGAGCATCTTGCACAAGAGAAAAAATATCTTGCAAGATCTGCGTTTGCAAGATATTGAGACTGATGCTAACTACATACCACAAAATTGCCACGGAAACCCCAAAAAAGTTATGTAAAGTTTGTTTATGGTCAAAATGCAAAAGAGTAAAAAGAAGTTGCATAAAAACACCAGACTTGTTTATTTATAGTACAAAGCTCAGTGTCATTTTTCAGCAGCTGCTGATGAAGTGTAAATTGCACACAAACCTTGAAACACTGAATTTGGAATTTACCATGTGAGGTAAACATAGTGAACTTTGAATTCCTTTCATGCAGCACGCCTGGAACTTAGTGAGAAGTATATATTTAAACTGCAGGTGGTATGTGGTCTTTGCATAATAATTGCTGAACCTCAGGTGACCCGTGATGCATCAAGCATATTGTGGGGCTGAACTGCCAGTAATGTGTTGTCCTGTACAGATAAGAAGAGGTCGGCCTTTTGAAGCACAGAGGATATTTCACCATAAGTGTGAAAAACCTGAAGTGTGAGTGATGGTTGTGTGGCTCTCTGACTAGAAACTACTTTTGTTCTCAGGTCCTGATCTCAGTGAGAGTAGCTGATTAAGTAAAAAAGTGTGAATGACCTCATATGAAACATAACATGAGACGCTGAAGAATGAGTCAGTTAAACAATTTTGATTGTTGATTATTTCAATTTTTCTCAATAAAAATATACAAAATATACAGCTTCTTAACTACAGACAAAATAAGCTAATCGAAAACGTTAACTCTCATTAACTTGGTCTTTATAGGCAGTTGTAACAGGGCATGATGTGAGATGACTACCATTACACCTGATGACATTTAGGTCTAAAAGGGAACATTTCAGTTAGGTCAATAGTCACTATGAATTAAGAGCAGGCAGCACTGACATGCATATATTTCTGAACCACCTGTGGCAACATGAGGATTTTATGTTTTAAAATGTCAGGTCAAGGATTAGGAAACTAATTCTAAAGTCTATCAATATTTCATCTTCCTTATCTCCTGATGTTGTGGTGTAGTAGGACTGAAGATAAGTTTCATATCAGTACAAAGAAAAGCACAGTTTGCTCCTTCATCATGAAACAGGAACCCTGCTCTTCATTACTTTCATATCTGTGGTTTCTACAGCCTGGTTCAGCACCAGAGAAGGGGACTGTTTTATAGTTTTATAGCAGCCCATCGAGTTTCCTTGCAGCACTGAAATATAAAATTAGAAATTCTGTCTGTGTGCTCTGACTTTGTATTGGTGTTGGTTTTGTGTATGTACGTAATTACTAAAAAGGCCCACCTCATCTTATTTTTGTCAACACTGGAGCTTTTGTTTTTATTACAGGTGCCCAGAGAATTTGAGAGTTTGGAAGGAATTCAGAGCATTGCCGTTCCATCCTGGTTCAACCAAGCACAAAATTAATAACAGCAATGAATTAAAAAGAGCAAAGATGAGTGACTCAAGCAAGGCAATGAAAAATATCAATTCATTAATATTAAAAACATTAATTTAGATTCAACATTTCCACTGTGCAACAAGCTCCAGAGAGTGTTTTCCTGGGGGAAAAGAACAGGTCAGTTTGCAACGTCCTTCAACACTGACCATATTTAAAAATCACAATATTTGGATCATCTCGTTGCTTTCGGGTCATCTGAGGGACTCGTGTCCTCGTGGTCCATGTCCTCGTGGTCGAACTTCGACTAAAATGCTTAGAGGGGATACATGAATGGTGGCTTTGTTGCACCAAACCAAAGAATGCATCCTCAGTTGTAAGTGGCTAAATGGATTGTACATGCAGAGGAAAGGTCAGCTCTGAGGACCACTCTGTGCATTAAGTTGTACAAGAAAGCAATGTGTCACCATCTGTGGGCTTGTCAGGACAACGCTCGCCTCTCAGTAGGAGTTAATTGGAAAGTATATTAGTACTTTAAAGGGCAGATGAAGATATGACACCAGTCTAACAAGATCAGACTGCCTCTTTCTTTTATTCTTGCATTTTTTTTGTAGTATTTCATTCATTTAAATCTTTTAATGTTGTTTTCGGTACGTGTTGTGTAAATGAAGCTTATACCAAGGGTGGAAAAGTTTTGATGTTGATCAGCAGCCAGGTCATACTGAAAGAACAAAACATCCTCACTGAAAGGAGAGTTGAGTGTAGTTCACCTTGACTATATGGAATGTGGGGCAATAAACGTGTGGAGTCAGTATAAATACGGCTTGCAACACTCCACTATCAGTGGAAAAGTACCAGAGTTCGCTGTGTCGCCATGGTGGATTCCTCTGTTGTTTTACAGCAAAGCCTCAGGGAGGAGGATAGGGAATGGGCAGAGCAACACAGAAACAAGAGGTGTGGGGTGTGTGTGTGTGTGTGTGTGTGTGTGTGTGTGTGTGTGTGTGTGTGGTCTATAAACACCATGTTGCTGAAAAAGTGTGTGTGTGTGTGTGTGTGTGTGTGTGTGTGTCTATGTGCTCTGAAGTAAACATATGGATCAGGTTGTCATATGCAGTCATGAAACATTTTTAATTTGTTATGTGCAGGTCTAATATTTATTAATTCTTCTGGTCATTTTCCTAAAGTAAAGTCTGCACACATTATGTAATAACAAAAGCAACCTGATGCCTGCACCATATAATTTCTCAATGTATGTGTCTTCTTATCTGCTATATACTGTAGCAGCAGGAAATGCTGGCAGTCTAGCAACCAATGAGATGCACATTCAATGCATACCATCTCGCTTTTGGTGATAAAAGACCATCTAAGGCCATTTAAGGTCATCACCCTTAAGTGATATGGGGCCAAATTTATTTTCTGAGAGCACATTTGAGAAGCACAGATGACAACTGAATTAAAGTTACTTTTTTGTTTACATACACAGTATATTTGCGGAATGCGATGCCCTTGTTTAGCTTAAGCTACTGTACGTTCATGTTTGGCATTAAGTAACAAAAAATTGCATTTTACACATGAACAATCTTTAATTAGTTCTTGATTAACCGTGCTGAAATTCAGAAATGCTGTTGTTCAAAAAACTTTTAATAATGTCATTTGTTTCAGGCACTGAAAATGGCATTAATCATAGAGCGCAGCATGATATGTAATTGATGTTAAAAGTGTCACAGGTCAAAAGGAGAGCTTAAAAATGATCCAGTGAGGCCATTGTCTGTGGGATCTTATTAGACTGTATTGTATTAGACTGTACCTTTAATACCTTTAATAACATAATTTGATCCAGAACGAGCAACAAGAGTTGAGTCCCCTCTTCTCTGACAGAACAAAAAAGTTAACGTTATAAGCTTCACAAAGGAAGGATTGTGTTCTGTGTGAGATATTGATTGTTTAGATGTTTTTGTTGTGCCCGCTCCCTGAGCAGTTCAACCGAGTGCAAATGAACACGTTATGTTGTGTGTAACTGTAGTCGTGTGCCCTCCTTTGAGACAAACAGTAATAGCTGCACAGTGATTCATTAATATAAAATATTTACACCCATTCGCTTTTAAAAAATTTCCCCTGCAGTTTTGATGTCATGGACTAAGTGCAATAGCAACATTTCAATGTTTTTATCTCATTTTTCATTCTTATTATTATTTTGTAACATTATTTTTACATATTTGAGGTAATGATGAATGAGAAATTGCTCAATGTTCCTTTGAGGTTAGGAGATAAGGCTCATGTACAGAGCAGGGAGCTAATACTATTACTAGTCTGGCTGCCAGCTGCAGACACGGAGGGACTTGTCATATGACCAGCTCACTGATCGGCAGCTAATCCGGAAGTGACGTGTGAATTAAATAAGTCACTGACCTCTGAAGAAGCCAGAGGTTCATCTTGTCCCATGTTGGTGAGTCAGGGGGAAAAAAAATGCTGTCTTTCATAGCAGATGATCTAAGAGGAGCTGGCAGCAGGAGGATTTGACCGAAGATGCCAGAGGTCTGCATACCAAAGAAGAGGGAAGCTGAGAACACCGAGCTTTGAGGATGAGAGAACATTATTGGTAGATTCAGTGGGGTTATACAACAGGTATTCCAACAGCCATTTTCATTTTTATTGTCAAACACCAACAATACTGAGTCTTGTTTTTAAGGCACTGCATGAAAATGATCAAGGTGACCCTCACCATAATGTCTCATAATAAAACACTACTGAACTGATAAAATTCACTTTGTCATAAAAGTGCACAATTTTTTTTAACAGTGTACAAAACAATAATATAGTGATGGCATAAGAATTTTCACAAAGCCGCTTAATTGCAAACTGGAAGTGAAATTAGCAAATATCAGAATTATGATAACAAAATGTACTGTATTCTGAATATTGTAGCCAATAAAAAAAATAAAAAAAACATATACAGTATAACTTCATAATAGTTTTGCTTCCCAGAATAAAATGAAGTTGGGTGCTACGGCTGAATAGTGACAAATGACACAATAACAATAAATCACTGAAGAACTCTTCTGTCAAAGTTATTAGAAAACCCTCCCCTCAGAAAAAGAAAAGTACACAACACTCACTCTTATCTGGTACTTTCACTCCCTATTTTCTAAAGCCCCCCAGGCCTCCTAATAATATTTATACAGTCCCTAATGTAAAGTAAAAAATATATAACACACACAGGATAATGTGCTACCTCTAAAAAAAATTGCACAGATGATATATATGTTTACAAGGAGTAGGTAATTACAACAACTGCGATCACAGAGTGGTGATCAGCTTTTGTTTTGAAATGCTCAGAAGAGGACAGTAACACAATCGAATTACACAGTAACCATAGTAATAGTTCCCCCTGTGCCTCTTGTGTATGACGTATGACTTTTCCACTTTTAATCTCTTACTGACAACATGCTCTTTTTTTCTGTGAAAATCATTCTCAGGTTCAACTGCCTGCTGGTAACCAGGAGGAAAGCATTCCATGCATATTCATGCCACAGATCTGCCCTCGACCTTAAGCATGAGTTTGCATTGCATGAAACATACAACATCACTCCATGCTGGTCGTGTGCAACCAAGCCAGTGACAGTCATTGGATGTTTCCAGGAGATCAGCCCAGCAACATGCTAATGGTGGACAAGTGCATCATTAGGACTGTCTCTTAGTTACCCCTGTTGATGTCTATCACTGTGTAACCTGAGCATTGGGTACAGATATGATTCACTGACCCCGGCTGGTACAAAATGATCTACTGCTTTTGTGATGAGGTGAAATGAGTTATTTTCCTAAATATAAATCAAAAATGTCCACAGTTTTTGAGTGTGAGTTTCTAGATTCCTTGTTTTTCCCTCTCAGTTTGCTCTGCCAACACCTAAGAGAAGAACAGAGGAACCTTAACAGACAAGTCAGTGCATCATCCTCTCACTAAACCATGTTTGGAATATGAGTGTTTTTCGGTTTTCAACCTTTTCAGTGTCCACAATAACTCATGATTTATTACATGTTCTAAAAGGGAAACATCTGCCCCCGAAAAACAGGTGAGGGAACAAACAGTGCAATGCTCATTCTGCAGTGGAGGCATCTGAAAACCAGGTTAATGTGTAACCTATGTTAATGTCAGACAGATGGGTACATTTTTAAGTGCTGCTCAGAAAATATGATATCAGCCAGCAGTGCCTGTCTGCCTTTCTCTGCAAGCTGCAGGGTTGTGTGGGAGATTCACGTGGCTTTTTTTTCTCTTTGGTCTAACAGTTAAAATATATGTGCTGGTATAGTTTCAAGAATGCAAGAGAAACACAGAAAAAAGGGAGTGTCACTTGCAGAGCAGATGTTATGCTCTTTATCATTCACGCTGCACTGAAGCTTTTGATGTTCTAGTACTCAGATTCCTACATACAAACCAAATGCCATTGTGTTTTCGGTGTCCAACTTGTTTTGAGGAAACAGACAGCAAAGGCTATACGTGATTGATCAATAAATGGCCTATCAGCTTATTATGGTCATAAAAGTAAGTAGATGAGAAGATTGGTATCATGTTTGTTTGGTAAATGTCAAGCAACAGCCAGCGAGCATTTAGACTGGAAACAGCTAAATGCAGAGGTAGCATGTTAATAATCTGTACAAAATTAAATACAGTATATAGCAGGTACCAGCAAGCAGCAGCCTGTTAGCTAATAAAGACTGGAAATGGGTTACCTTGGCTCAGTCCAAAGGCTATTGGCAAATTATCATTTTTACACTTGAGCTTTTCTAGGGAATAAAATGAGATAGAACATGTAATAGATATTATTTATTGGAAAAACATGACAGTGGTATCTTCTCATCTAACTTGAGGTTCACTTGAACTCAAAATACTTTTTTAATTTTTGTGTTTTATTACCATCATTAACACAATATTTCGGCAAACTGGGTCCAGCCTGGAAGTTATTTTGCAGCGATGTGATGAATCCACCGTTTCTGAAAGCCAAAGCGACAATCATGTCAGCATGATTTGCATCTCATGATAAAAATCTAAGTGAGGTTCAGAAGATCGAGGGAAATCTGAAAAGGGTGAAACCATGGATAACAGCACAGCACTTTGAGAAACTGGATATCTCAGCAACCAAAAACCTCAATGAAGCAAAACCTGACCAAAAAAATTCAGCTTGTGCAGCATGCAGGCTCTGGTCCAATGTTGTGGATTAGGAAGCATGGCCCATTAAGTTATTGTTTAATCTTCTGTTTTTGTCAAATCTTTAACAGACGGAATTTTAAATCAATTACATTTCTATCAGATTACCAAATATTTATTTTTGCATTAGTGCTGTCTGGCAGTGAGGTAGCCTGACCTTGTGTGGCCTGACTTTTTGTTCTGTTCATTCTGTCCAAACTGGTTCCTGCACACGCTGACATATAAACAAAGCAATGACTCTATTTTTCTATCTCTGTGAAGTAACAGTAACAGTATCACTTTTATTGTTGTGGTCACAAGAATTAAAAGAATTTTAATCTGTTGCTCTGTTATCTGCTGCTGCTGTGCCTTCTCTGTATGCAGCAGTTTGTATTGTGCTATAAACAAGTTTTTTATGTACCTGTAATAACCCTCTGCTCAGAGGCCATCATGTCTCTGAATGATATGCACTCTGTTTGCCTTGTGTCAACTATTGCTCACATTCCCACCATTCAAGGTCGGCCCATACACTGAGGTGGTAAATCCAGTTTGAGGAGTGTGACCTGAAACCTGACACTGTGTGCGACGTGCAGCAGGGGAGAGTTGAATGGAAGATTTCTTTATTTACTACAGAGATATTTATTGAGTTGGATATTATAGGTATGATTTGATAGGCCGTGTTGTGTTTGTATTGTCCCTCTTGCACACAAATGGTTTCAAACTACTACAATTAAAAAGTATATTGTTTTCATAATAGTTTGGTGGATTTTAAAGAAGAAAGAAACCAGTCGTGTTAGTGCAGCCTCATCACAAGCGTACCTTTTACACAGGGGTCAAAGGATAGAATTCCAGGTCATCTCTTTGGTTTCACAAGAATCGCCAAGGCACAACCACAAGTGTAACCCGAGCTAGAGGTAAACAACTGCTCCGCGCAGGAGCAATGGGGAGGTGTGAAAGGGGTACGGGGTGGGGGTGGGGGTGGTGGCGGGGAGGGTGTAGGGTGGAGGGTGGAGGGCACCGTGCCTGAGACAAATCATCTGGGTTATTTGGATACCAGCCATTTCGCAGGAGGGCCCGCTGTCTCAGGCCCTGCATTTGACACCTGCAGGTGACAGATTTCCAGGACTAGCCAGTGTCCGCTGCCTGGATCAGTTTGCTTCGAGGTGCGGTAACACTGACAAGAGACAAGGAGGAGGAAACATAATAACATCACACGTCTGCAAGAGACACTGGCCCCTGGCTGTAATCCACACTGTTCACTGCTGTATCCAGTGGTCAGTTACAAAACGAATGTGGGCATCAGGGAAGCTAAAATTTTCTGGTATTCATCCTGTATTTCCTCACTGCAAATATTGATTAAATATGTAGGAGTCTATTTCAAAAGCATTGTTTTCTTACAGTGATGCTGGGTAATGCTGAATACAATATAATTACATAACCTCATCTTTTCCTCAGGTGAGAGTGCAGTCTCTACCTGTTAATATGTTCACAACAGTCTCATCATAACTGAACTTTTGCTGGGATCTTCATTCCAGGGTCCAGTCTTGATCTACGTCCTGTGAAACCTGTGAGAGTTGATGATCCTCATCCAGGTCAAACAGTTCACACACAGTTCAGTCTGCCGCAGGAGATCCGGGTGGATTGAGAGATCACATTCCTCTGCCAGGACACAGGAGAGGATGGAAACCATCATATATAGCCCTGCTTTGTTTGAGCAATGAGATGAAAACACACTTTAACTATACTGGCACTTAAACTCACTCCAAGAAAATGATTTCAGTATTGCTCGCTACAGAGGTATGGAGAGAGAGTGATGAAGTGATGAGGTACGAAAAGGTTAAAAAGAAGTCAGAGGCATTTAGGGAGTCAGAATCAGGGAAAAAATAAACTTTTACAAGACTTCCCTAGAGACTAGTGTGACCAGAGTCAAAACATACTACATATGCAGATCCAGTTTTTATCTGACAAAAGATCTGCTAAATCATTTTTCTCACAGCAGGGATGGTTCATTCTGACTGTGGTGGGAGATTTACAAGAAAACATCCCTGACCACAATGTTCAGTGCAGCCCATTTCAGAATATTTATGGTGCAGTTTATAGCTCAGAATGCAGTGAAAGTGAATATGACACAGTAGTTAAAATGGTTTGATCATTGTCAGGACTGTAAGAACACCAGCTACCTGCATATTTGCTCTGACAACATATTCAGAGGTCTCCACTGATGCAAGCTGTGGTGTGTGAAGTGCAGAGTACTTGAAGGTACATGAAGGGATCACAGCAGGTGTCAGGTAGACACAGGTATGACAGCCTTAAATCTAGTATTTTCTCTCACTTTTCATTGAGACACCAGTGGAATGACCCTTAAAATTCACTTGAAAATCACAGCCATCAGAGAGAAGGCATATCAATTGTTGCCCCTTTGGCAACATTTGTATTAATAGAGAGCATTTTCCCAATAGATGGTCCTCATTACTCAGACAATAGAGATGGTTACTTCACTGTTACCCCGAGAGCTTCATCTGTCCTCAGAGCGCAAGAGAGGCAAATCTACAAACATCATATGAATTGCTACATTATAATAAGCAACCAATAACTGAACAAACACTGCTCTTTGGGAAGGCACAGGCAAAGCAATGAATATCCCAATTTTATCCCTAATGCCCAAAGTAATTTTAAAGTGGAGCTGCGGTGTGAATGGGTGTTAAGCTGCCTGGGGAGGGATCTTATGACTGCATTGTAAGTGCCTGACGTAGACCACCTCCTCTGTTCAGTGATGGTCATTCCAGTTTGACGTCAATGGCTTCTTTCTAACCATGGGCCTTCTCTGGGCAAAATGTGAGCGCTGCTGTCCTCAAATGATCCTCTCTTGTCCTTCACATGTAGGTGGACCGCTGAGTCCTGACCTGACCCCAACCAGTCGCATGATGGCTGGATAGGTCAACGACTCACATGGGACCTCATCGACGCTCAAGGTGTTAATGACCCCACGGGAGGTCAAATACCTGTGACCATACCAGAGATTGAGAGCTGAAGGAGCCTTTTCAGATTAGAGGTGAAAGAACCTGAGGCAAGTTCGGTTGCCCTCAAGTAGCACTCAGACATATCCTGATATGGATGACTGAAAATCTTCACAGATGCCCTCACTTATGCTTTGTCTGATGATTTGTGTGTGTGGTTTGAATGAACTTTGCACCTACTTCCCAGCCACATTTAACAGTAGCCACACTCAGCATTTGGCATCATAACATCAGCGAATGATAAACAGTGGCATGACTGGTCCTTTAACAAATCAGCATTAGGTCACAGAAATGTGTGGTACTTTTGTTGTTTCTTTCTATTTGTCATTGAGGAAACTTTCAAGCCCTCCAATGTCACACACACTCACTGACTCATTCACTTACAACAGAGGCCAATACAAGTGCACAATAAAACTCAGTAGAGTGTTAGTAGGTGTTTGTATAAAATTGTCGAACAAATTTATTTTATGACGAGTTGAAATCTTGGGAGGAGGTCGGTTGGATCGAACTTTAATACAGTTTGTGACCACGGTTAACGAACTGCCAGCAGTCAACATTTCCCACAATCTTATCCAAGTGGTTTAAGTCACCAAACCTAAACCATGAAACTGTCAGATCCAGAAATGCTGATATGGTTTGTTTGTTTCTGAAACATTTTTTATGGAGGGCCAAAGTGTTCAACACTTTCTGAGATAAAGACAGACAGAATATTCAATATAATAGTGAAACTTAAATGAATATATATAAAACTGAGCACAGTATTATGCAATGTTACTTTACCCAAATATGTTAAATATGTTAACCATAAAAATTTTGATAATCCTGTAGTCGCTTCAAGTGGATATTTTACTGCAAATATTCTGGAGAGAAATAAATATCTTGTCTGTGAACATTTTACTTCTGTGTTCAGTATCAGCAAATATGTTACTTGCCAAACAACATGTCCTCATTACATTAACAAAAAAACACAATTCCATTGTAATTAGGTTCCTTAAAAAAAGGGATTTTTCAGACCGTCTTAAATTTAATACTGTACACTCCATTGCGTCTCCATAGTTTCTGAAGTCACAAACAAACAACCTACACTGTCATTTAGGTTTGTGGACTTGTTGCTCCACTACGTGTTTTTGGTCTAACATATCAATGAACTGACTCCACAAACTGTGAACATTTATCAAAGACGCCTTTATTCATGTGTGTTTCCAGAGAGAAATCCAGATGGCATTTGGATGTTAGAGGACCAGAGGATGGATGTGCTGCAAGTATTTAGAGTGTGGGAGTCGAGTCTCACTGACACCATCAACTCTCAACAGGCTCACAGATTTTTATTAATCACCCCTCAGAGGGAGCCATTGGCTTTGTATCCCCAAATGGCTGCCGGTATTGCTTTACACAAGTTCCATCCCCAACCAGCCAGCGTGTCATGCTGCGTGTGTGTGGTCTCTTAATGTGATATCTCCACTGGCTCTGCAAAATCAGCATGATGCACTGCCAGCACAGCAGCAACCACTTTTGATTTTTCCATAGAAGGATGAATCACTCTTGAACGAACACTTAGTGACCCATGGCTTAAAGGCCAAGATTACCCCTAGCAACCGCTGTTCTCTGGGGTTATAATCGATGGTGACAGCTGAACACCCTGCTGTCTACCTGAGCTCTCTCCGCTGGTCATCCTATCCAAGACACAGAAAGATCCTCCTTGCAGCCAGGTTTCACAAAGTCATAATGCTATGATGCAGCCTGACAAAAATTTATCTTTAGGCTACAGTTTTCTGGTAGTATTTAACATGCGTTGCATGTCTGATGGATCTCTGTCTCTGCATGAGTTTCTCTTGATGCTCACAGAGCATTTGAAAAGCATGTAATTATCTACTTACAGATTTAAATAAATTTGTCGTTTTTTTTCCTTGGATATACTTCATCAAAGTGCATTCGAATAAACAAAACTGTTTGTAATTATTTTGTCTTCCACTGAGGAAAAGACAGGATTTTTAAATACAGTCAAAAACTGGTGTTGGAGAAGTCTAAACAGGATCTGAATCAATGGTCCCAACTCCCTCTTTCTTTAGCTGGTAGATTCCTGCCAAGATAAACATCTTGCCTTGATTTTTGTTTCTTTTTCAAACAGTATTTGTATCACTTTTTTTTTTTTAAAGAATTGGATAAATGCATTTCATCCTCTATCAGGAATAAACCCAAAAAATAAAAAAAATTAAAAAAAACATATCTGAGGAGACAAAAGGCAGATGCAGGATTGGAATAGCTGAATCTTTTTGTCCTATCATTGCTCTGCCAATGTTTACAGAGCTGTTTATTGGCTATTAAATTTTTTACCATGGTACTGAACCAGTACCAGATGGAGCAGTGTTCTTGTAGTGCCTTTAAACTTATAAACCTATTGTGTGTGTGCTCTAATTTAGGGACTGGGCCTGTGTTATATTCCCTATACGATGTGGTGATGTTAATAAATTAATATGTTGGAAAAGTTCAATGAAACATGAACAAATAAATGAAAGTGGCTTCAATCTTCTAATTTCCCAAAATGCTCTCCTTTGATGAACAAGGTCCCATTCCTGGATTTTTTTAAAGCTGTCCTGTGTAGTCTTTGGGCAGCTCATCTCAAAGACACACTGAGTACTTCCTGAATGTATATACCAAATGTCTTCCCGAGACATTCTTACTCCTTGGGGGGAATCAAATCAAAGCATCAGATACAGATAGTTAATTTGGGGCAATTTCAGACTGAAATAACATCAGCAGTGCGCTTGTGGCTTCCTGTTGTCATCTTCCTGTACTTTTCTGTCCTCTGTGTGACACTCACATGTTATTTGTAAATTGAATCAGAAGGGAACACTGCGTACATGCTGTGCCCTGCTTGACTCTAGATGCTATGAGCTTCCCATGACTACTTAGGAACTAATTGATGGTTTTGTCTATAGTGTTCTTTTCATTAGCAGCAGCCTGTGTGTTCATGGAAAACCATCAGCTGTCTTTTGTTGTTGTTGTTGTTGTTGTTGCTGCATGGCTCAACAGGAAGGATTGATTCAGACACTTATTTAAGCCACATTAAGTATTAGCTAGCCTTTACTGTGAAATTTGTTCAGTTTCCTGTGGAATGAATCCTATTATCTGTATTTGGCAACTCCTTGCTAATCACTCACTGAAGAGAGCATGACTGTTTGACCTTCAAGGGAGAACACAGAAATTTCACTGTTTGAACAAACTTAGAAGTGTTGTGCTCAATGAGAACAATGGAAACTGCAGTTTGTTTCTTTCTTTTTAACTAATCTACTATATCTTCAGTCATTTTCCTACAACAAATTAACACTTTAACACTATAAACCATGATAAATGCGACTGCCCTGAAACTTATAATTATTATTGGTGCATTAAAATGTAAGCAGCATTTTAATGTGGTGGCTGGTTGAGGTAGAGCTGACTCTAGCTGTTTTATACACTGCTGGGTAGTTTAAATCACCATATGACAATGCATCTTATTTTGTACGCACATAGGTTTTTAAAATCGAAATATACAAAGTAATCAATAACTACAGCTGTCACATAAAGGCAGTGGAGTAAAAAGTACATTATTTTACATAGGGTAGCGTGGTATTAAATAGTATAAAATCTAAATACTCAAGTTAAGTACAAGCACCTTAGAACTGTACTTTGTTTCTTTCCTCCACTGATTCTGGGGATGAGCCATTAACATCTGTACCACAGCTGGTACAGTGAAGGTTTATTGTCCTTTTCACAGGTGACTGGATAACACAGATCTCATCACATGGAGTAAACCTGGTCAAGGTGCAGGGAAAGGTAGCTTAGGTAATAGTACCACTGATGGTGAACTATCACCCTCATCTTTTTCTCTCAAGAGTCCCTTTATGTTTCAAGACAGAATGACATTGGAAGTTGCCAAAGGCAGAGTAAAAGAACTTTTAAACTCTTAAACTGTCAAATATATTTGTTAAAACTCAACAAGTGGTGAAACTCAAATTCTTTGACCGGGAAGAATTAATTAGATTCAGACTCCTGAAACAAAGGAATCCTTTATATCTGGATTATTATATAATCCACTAATATAGTACCTTTTAATGTGAGTGCCCCAGCACTGGAGTCTGGTGTGTGTCTGTAGAGAGTGTTGAGGCATGTGTAACATGCTTACAGGACACATATGCACATAACTCTTGGATAGCAGAAGGTTGCTGTGCCATAGGTCAGGGCAAATCACTGCGCTTGTCATACACTCTGTTGTTTGGTAACCAGTTCATTCACACTATATGAGATCCTCTACTCTTAGACAACCTCAGTTGTGATCTATTTAGGGTTCTCAGTTTGTTTGTTATTTTAAAATTAATCTAAATTAAATTAAATCATTAAATTAATGAATCATCACTGAGTATGTTCTAAAAGAGTTAGATTATTAATATGTTACTTTTAGTTAATATGGTTTTCTTTTTTTTCTTTTTTTTAAATTACAGTTTCAAAACCAAAATCTTGAAGAAAAACAGCTTCTAAAGATAATACTATTGTTTGCAATTAATATTCCTTTATCTCACAAGGCAAAAAGACCACTGACTTTGCAAACTGATAATGAAAAGTTATCTACCAATTGACCAAATGTTTGGCATAAACATCTGGTTAAATACTTATGTATGGGTTAAATAAAATTAAAGGAAGTGCATTCTTTATAGTACAAGAGAATAACTAAGTGACATACGTGGTTAATTTCCATCCTTACTGGTGCCAGGTATGTCCCACAGACCAAATAAATGAATTGAATGAATGAATGAATTTCAGATGACTGCACAGAGAAAAAAACTGAAATCTAATTATGAGCCTGTTTTGGAATGCAACTGATATTTATTTATTTATTTATTTTTTCCTCTTTTCTCTCCAGTTTGAAATGGGCGATCCCGCTGTACTCTTACTCTGGTAACTCCCTCTGTTGGCCTGGTGAAGGTGTGGACAGCCACACTTCCTCCACCACATACAATTGCCAGGCACTTTTCACCAAGAGCTTCATGGGTTTTTTACTCACTTACAGTCTCCCCAAGTTAGTCATCAGTCAGCTCCTCATGTTTTCAATGGCCCCTGTCTCTTCCAGTCCTCTCTGTCATTTCAGGAAGCATCAGTACATTGAAAACTGCTGCTTGTTGCTGAAGAAAACATGGTTGTTGAAAGCAGCCAGAGTGTAAATCAAATCAAAGAGCCAAAGAGATGACCCAGATGACACTGGGCAAGAGACGGGGTACACCCTGGACAGATTGCCAGTCCATTGCAGGGCCCCTATAAAATATGATGTCTTATAGATTAGATTATACCTTGCACACCCACACAGGTATGCACTGGGATCGATAAAGTTGTAACTTGTTAATGCAACAAAACAAGATATTATCTAATCCCTCAGGACCTCTGGGACTTCATAATGTAATATTATATAACACATAAAGGGGTGAATCTGCAAAATTAGTGCTTTGACTTTGGATACTTTTAGGACATTTTGCTGTTAATAGTTATGTACATTTACTCAAATAGAACTTTGACTGCAGGGCTGTATTTAGATGCTGAATGTTATTGTTACTTTCACCTCAGTAAAGTATCAGAGTATTTCTTCCACCACTCCTCCTTTCACATTTCACATAATCATTTGATTTGGTGTAAACAGAAGACATTAATTAATCATTAATGATCTTTTAAGCCAGGGGTGTCAAACTTAAATACACAGTGGGCCGAAATTAAAAAATTGCTACAAGTCAAGGGCCGGACGGGTTCAACGTTTATTGAAAACTTATTGAAACAACCTTTTTGCACATATTGAACCTGGAACTAAGAAGGCCTATAGATTATTGCCTATAAAACAACATTAATTATGAAATAAATGAAATAAAAATAATAAATAAAAATAAAAGAAATAAAACCAGTTTCATTAATTCCTTATGGCTCTATCTGCAGTTTTTCCAGAGTAATTTCAAGTGAAGACATTTTCTACAGTGAACATAGCCTGCTGTGAAACCAGACTTCTTTTTAACTCTTCTACCTTCTGTAGCCTTTGTGTCGTGTCCAGATGCTTGTATCTGTCGTGGTGCTTCGTTTCATAGTGTCTTCTTATGTTCAATTCTTTCATTACAGCTACACTGTCTCCGCACAGAAGACACACAGCCATGCCCTTTACATCCGCGAACAACCTCCCACCTGTCTTGAAAACCCCTGTTTTCAAAGTCCACTTTTCGTTTAGCCATTTTTTGGGGGGAAGAATAGTTGAAAGTTGACACAAGCGGTGTGTAATACCATAAGACTGCTGATGAACGAGTGGGGCGCGCTTTCCCGGCCTGTGATTGATGTGCGCTCGCACGGGCAGTGCATTGTGGGATTTGTAGTATTATGGTGGTGCGTGCGATATACCGGCGGGCCAGCTCTAATAGTAAATAGATTTTGTCATGCGGGCCAAAGATAATTAACTCACGGGCCAGATGTGGCCCGCGGGCCTTGAGTTTGACACATGTGTTTTAAGCAGTTACACGTGAGATCCATTGTGTATTCTATGTAAATGGAGCCTGCTGCTAAACTAAACTCCATTCACACGAAGATTTTGTTCAAACTTATTTCACTTGTGATCTGTGATGCATTTGGATTGACAACATACGGCTGTCTGGTAGTCTTGCCTCATTTGGCTTGGCAGTACATTTCGTCTTATAACACCTGTTAGGGTATGACAAATTACACAACTCTCAGCTGAGCACCACCCAAAGTCAACTTAAGAGGAGGTTTAATCAGCCACATAGCTGAGAACATGGTGTGCAGGGATTTTAACAGTTTGAAGTTTAATTTGGGACACATATTGTGCCCAAAGCTGGGAAGTGCATGTACATAGAGCAGATGCAATTACAGAATCCCCTGCAGGCGTCCCATCAGATGACATTAAACCTGTGGTTCACACATCATCATAACAGTAATATTCAGACAACAAACAAACAAAGTTAAAAAATTCAGACCTCAAGGCACATTTAGGACAGATTCAGTGTATATGCCATAAAACGATAATTGTTAAAAACACCAAATTTTAACACATAATGTGTTCAATCTGTGACCATTGCCAGCTGTTGTTTGGGGGGCAGAAGAAAACTGTAAAGACTGTGTATCTGGAACAGAGACTTATTTCTGGCTTTCCATGTCTCATGATCAGAACCATGTGTCCGCCACGTGGAGAGTTCGCTGTACTTGTTAAAAGCTCAAGGAGAAGCATTTCAACGGTTCTTTGAGGACAAAATATGGAGGGATGAGATGAGATCCACATCATATCAAAGTGTTGTAAGAAATACCATATGCTACCCAAGGATGAAAAAATGTGTGTGATGCTGGTAGAGTTGAATTTATGACAGTTTGATCTGAAAGCAAATCTCACAGAGCTACAATTCACTGAAGGAGTAAAATCAAGGAAAACAAAAAAATATTGCCAGATATGTGATACAGAGAGATGACCAAGTTATAAAGTATTAAATCTGATCAATTAAAAGCAGGGACTATTTATTTAACCTAGCTCACACATGATTAAAAAAAAATCAGTATCAAGTATCTTCTTGTTTGCCATTTAAAAAAGCAAAGACAAATTCTTGATTTAGAAATTAAAATTTAGAATTAATTTAGAAATTAAAATTACTGCACAGAAAGAAAGCATTTGGTGGTAAACAAATGTTGTTAAAATCAGACTTTCATATCATAGTTTTTTGTACAAAATCTTTGTGGGCAACTTGGACATTTTGACATTTGATTTTATTTCTACTTTTATCGTGTTTTTGAGGCAGGGTTTTCTTTGTTCATGAGCAGCTTTGGAGATTTTTCACTGTTTCATAACCAAAGCAATAAAAAATAAAACTGTCACACTTGAGGACGAGAAAATACATATTTATTCAGAATATTTTTGCAGCTGTAGTCAAATCCTAGTGATGTCTTTTCTGCTCAGGCATAAAATAATACATTTAAGGGCATTTCACACTCTATATCGCTTCAAAATATCACTGCAAAACCACTTATTGGTCTAGATAGGGTGTGGTTATTATTCTGAAGAGCAGAGGTGAAGAGTTTTTGAATTCAATTGGCTCCCACTCTTCTTCAGATGGGAGGAGGCAGGGAGCCAGTGCAGCGACGCCTGGCAGTGTCTTTGTGTGTGTGCGTGTGTGTGTTCCACTTACATCCACATCTTGGCTGTGCCGTTCTGGATATGTTGGAGACTCCTGCCAGGGATTCACAATTTGCATCTGCCAGAGAGAGACTTTGGAAATACTCATAAGATACATGGAGAAGGACACTTTCATAACATTTTTATCAAGCGAAGGTTGACTGCCAGGCAGTGGGGGCAGAGGGCTTTTTTTGTGCAGAAAAAAGGAAGATTACGTGTAAATGTTGGACTCTGATTGTGGAACGCCAAATAGAAAGGCCTTGAGTTTATTGTTCTAGAGCTGAAGGAGAAGTTGTGTGTCATCTGTACAGTTTAAAGGCAGAGAGAAGCAGAGACACTGCTGCTGCAGCTGGGACATTGTATATTTTTATATTCATGTTGGTGCTTTTCAAGTGAAGTTATACAACTGCATGTGTAAACTATTTAGTCCAAGAAAAGTATTTACCCTGAGGTTTAGAATATCTAACGGTACTGTACTGTATCATATTTTAACCTACATTCTGTAATATCACTAAACTTTAACATGCTTTACATATCATGGCATGCCTGTGAAACAAAAACATGTATCTCTCGTGTTATCACTGTCTGAAGTTTAGTCACACATGTGCACCACATAAAAACATATCCCTCCTCTCTCCATGTGGTGCAGTGGATGGAAACATTAAAAGCAGCCTGGCGCTTGTGTTTACTCGTGACAGATATGGAGGTGGAGACCCCGGTTCCCATGGAGACACTCATCTGTTTTGTATAGATGAAGTGATCCAGGTGTTGGAGGAGGTCAGAGGAGTCTGAATAAGTGATAATGAACCACAAGCTGCGCTGTAAGGAGGGTTGATTAAGCCAATGTGACGCACACACACATGCACGCACACACATATGCATATTAATCAGTTGACACACACACCGGCACTCAGAGTAGAAATTTAGACTTCCTGTCAAGTTGAATGAAAAACCTCAGTGTCAAGATGATCACATTAGTTAAGCTTCAACAATCATCTGGCCTGCAAATGTGAGTGTATCTGTATCCATGTGTTCGCTACTGCTCCGTCTACTGTATCCAGCAGTGGGACCCCTGAGGTGAACGCCCATGGATTACATCAGGGAGAGAAAAGCAGCTCATATGGTATAATTATTATGGAAGAGACATGTCTATGGCCTCAAAGAACTGGGCAGTGCAGCTGAAATCAGTGTCATGATATTGATGTTCTTTTTTTTAACAATATACCATAGTAACCTTACACAAAATTACATATAGACCAATCAAACTGATGGTCAATGCAATAATTTGTTCTCCACACCAAATTATAACAAGATATTATGGATCCAGTTTGTCGTCTCAGTTCTCTGGGTCACAGGCAGCTTCTCCGCATGTTGTCCCAGCTCCTGAGTGCAGAGTGGATTAACAGATAAGACTATTTTGATCTGGGAGTGAATGGCTCTAGGAGGATCTAAGGGTGTTACACTGACAGTCTTGGACTTTGAAATTAGGTGAGAGGGCACCTCCTAATAATAATAATAATAACAACAATAAGAGTAATGATAAATATAATAATAATAATAATGATGATGATGATAAACCGTGGTGGTAAACATACTCCACTAAAGTCCTGAATTAAAAATCCTAAAGTAAAAGAACAAAATGTGCTTAATGTTTCAAAAGTAATAAGCTTTTATTGAGCAGACCAATCCAGCTCATTTTAACTACATTATATATTGTTGGGTACTTTTAATTTGTAACAGTGCATCACACACACACAGAAGCACCACAGAAATGTACTTAAGTACAGAACTTGAGTAAATTTACTGAGGTACATTCCACTATTGCTAATAAGGATATATAGATATTACATCAACAGAGAAAACACATTTAATGCTTCATACTGTACATTAAAGGCCACTTACAAAGATGAATTTACAGCTTTTCTATGGATTAGAGCCTTATTTCATCCATACATTTAAAGCATGTTAGCCATCAAAGTTAATTATTACAATTATTTTATCATGGAACAATTAATTTTAAGCTGTAAAAGATAGAGAAAACATTATTAACATATATTCTCAATAAATTAAGATGGTTGTGTCGCTATCTCTTTAGTGAAAAGAGCGACTACAAAATATTTCTAATCCCTATTAGTCAATTATATAAACATAGATAGAGCAACAAGGGCAACAATGGCGCAGTTTTCTATTCATTTATTTATCTTAACATGAACATTATGATTTACAATATATAGGGAAGTTTTGAAGTTTAGCGGCAGTGATTACATTTCAGTAACATTTCCACAAAGTAAAAATCACTGGGTTAAAAACTGACCTGGTGTCAGTTGACACAGTCCAGTGCTCATGGGCTGTTGTGACCCTGCTGGTGTTATGTATATATCACCAGTGGAACACAGATACGCTGAGAGAAAGTGCAGACATACTAAATGCACAACCAGGTGATACATACGTCTGGTTTCAATCCAGCTTTTCTGTCAATGAAGAAAGTTGATCTAAATGAATCTGTAGCTATCACTGACTGCAGCTGACACACTGTGCTTCTTCACCTCATTATGTACTTTCAAGACGCCACAAACAAAACTGTAGGACTGAGATGATTTTAGCAGTAGCTTAGTTTTCTCTACCCACTCATTGATTTTTCTGTGATGTCTGGCAGCTGCACTCTGCTGATTACAGCAGTCTGAGTTGGTGTTTGGATCCGCTCCAGATCCAATACTAGTCTAAAGAGTGGGGAAGCCCTCTGTTTGAGTGCTGCTGTGTTGATGCACTTCATCAATCTAAACATCTAGTGGTTTTACAAAGATCATAAAAAACTCCTAAATGTATTTTATTGCTGCATATCTTCATATTGTATGTGTTATTTGATGAAATGTAGATTAGATATAAAACAGTACAGCTGCTGAGGACTGGAGTAGTTAAGCATCTACTGATTACTTTGTGGAAACAGGGTTTGCAGTTAGCTGATACTCATTTAAGATGAGCTGTTGGTGGGTGAGCTGTGAAGCTGTGCAGAAGGTCAAAGGTCATATTGTAGGTCACTGTTATTTATCTTTGACTCCTTTGACCATTTAGCCTATTCTCCAAGAATCCTAAACATTTACATTTAAGATGCACTGACTCTCTTCTCCAGACAGAGCCCGGGACTTTTCTGTGTGGAGTTTGCATGTTCTCCCTGTGCCTGTGTAGGTTCTCTCCGGGTACTCTGGCGATTATTCCGGAGTATCAGTTACCGTTAACATGAAAATACGATCAGAACAGCTTTGCTGGTCATCTCGGTAGCGTAGCCATGGTTAAAGATCGACAGACGATCTTCATTCGCTGTCTGTAATCCGCCAGTTTCGACAGGAACCGTTATCAAAAACCGACAATACTTCAACTTCAGACGTAAGACAGAGTCAAGACTTCGATGAGCAAAACACCGTCAGTTCACCGACACAGCACCGCTTCGAAACCACGCCAACCGCAGCAGCCGGACCCTCACACAATAATCACGTTCACAAATTCAGTTCTGTTGAAAACCGAGGCCTGTCTCTCATCAACACGTCTTATTTCAGTCTCTTCTCTTTAGCCTTCAACATACTTTAATTTTTATTCATTCTAGTCAATGACAGCGATTTAACGACTCCACAACTGTCGTTCATCTGATTGATCATCCTAATTAAATGTCTCTGTCATCTCGGCGAGGGTCACCTCCGGATCTTCAGCATATCTCCAAACTCGAAATAAGATAGTCATCACTTTGCGTGACCGTGACGTCATTCACCGACCGAGGACTATTCCGCCTTCGGTTTTCGACCCTTATTAAGCTTCGTTGTGCGCCGTATTCGCGTCATTGTGCCCTTGTTGCCGTGCTCTCGCTCGTTCCCCTCAGTCTTCATCATTTCCTCTTCAGTCCGCCGCGGCGATCGGTTGCTCCTCGTTAATTAAAACTCCCAGATTATCAGAGCGATGGTTCTCTCACTTCAAAAATATATGTGCCGGCAGAGGCAATGCACCCGCACATACTACCGCGATTGGCTCATTCATCATTGCAATCATCAGATTCACAGGAACATGCACTTTACCGCACCGCATTAATAACCGCGTTTTGCAACCGCCATCAAAGCGTAACGAGAAAATATCACATTTTACGACCTTCAACATGAACAGTCGTTCAATTTTTCAACCGTAACACACAGCCTGTAACGATTATTGAACACTTCAACAGCCAGCACTTCGTCACTCAATTCAGTTCAGCAGACTTCGACATAAAGAGCACGAGTCATCAATGCGCCGCCAGCAACACATAGTACGAGAGCCATTGAGGTTACCGGAGCATCAAACACACCATAAACAAAACACGAAGCAGCAGATGATTGACAATATAATTTTCGTCAGCAGAGACATAGCATTGAGTTGAACTGAACTTTAAGAAGAAGAGGGTTCACCATCTTCAGTCATTGGCAGCATCACGCATACTGTTGGTCAGCCGCGCAGTTTGTTTGCGGCTGACTCGACATTCGCGTTACGCATTCTTGGCAGTTAACGTCGCATGACGAGCCCACAACGGGAAATCAGCACGCGCTCGGTCGCCGGTCATTAAACATTGGTCGTTCGCGTCATTTCGTGACGCTCCTCGGTCGCCGTCATCTCGAACAGCATCATCGTCGCGGACAACACTATCACTTTCATTTGATGACTGCGCTCGACGTTGCAGTTGTTGTTGCCGAGATCAGGCATCCGCCTTAGATCGACAGTTGGTTCCGGAGAGACTGTCTTCAAAGCCAGGATCTCTCGCAGAGCATCCGTTCAGCATCTCATGTCTGGTTGCTTCAGCACTCAAAGTCGTGTAGGTAACATGTGGCGTCACATTCCGGCGCAGTTCGAGTCGCGTGCCGGACGACAAAAGACCAGCGTCTCGCGGGCGCCGGTCGTCGCAGCCGCCGCACGAACAACCGGTTCCTCAAACAGTTTGGGGCCCACCTTCAGACCGCCTGCGGGTGATCGCTGACAGCCGGGTCGCAACACTTGCACCCAACCAGGAAAGCTGCCGAGCAGCCGGTTAACAGCAGTTCGACGGTTAAGAGAGACAGCCCCGCCCAGTTCGTTCCGTTGTTCATTCCGCAATTTGAGGCACCGAATCATCGCCGAAGGTTGCAGTTCACGGAGGTTCACACTCAGCCTGAGCATCATCGCGAGCTCCTGATATTCATTCTCCGCGAAGTTTGTCAGGTGAGAGATATTGTGGTCGTGTCAGATGTGTTAATGAGGTTGTTGTTCATTACCAGTCAGGCCAGGTCGTCCTCATTTCTTCAAGCTTATTCTGGACAACCAGGATCACGTAGCCGGTGCAGGTTCAGAAAGAGTGGCAGATGCTGAAGATGTTTCCTTCATCCGCAGAGTTGCCGACCAGGCGTCAACATGCCAGAGTTGGTCGCCTGAATCAGCCGAAAGCTGGAGCAGTCATTTGTTTTCTCTGCTTTGAAAGTCCCGCACCAATGCCCAGCAGGGCTCACCACCTCAGCCCCAGCCCGTCAAAGCCTGAGCGCATCGCAGCGCATTATTTAAGAACACAGCCGACGCTGGGTTCTCCTGCGCGGTACGCCACAGCCGATGTCATTATCACCTGCCTGGACACCCCTCGGCAAACTGGTCCGTTCATCTGTTAACAGCCAGCACTTCGGGCCGGAAAGAACACGATTGATTCGTGGCGACAGCAGGTTTGCATTCTGCGCTGTTTTTGCGATAGTATAGTTAACACAGAACAGAGTTGGGGCTCATTTCAATATTTTCATCAGTCAAACATGAAGAAAGCTGTATGTATTAACAGAGAATCAAATATTTTATATAAATAGTCGCGCACAATGTTTTTATGGCAAGATGATGACCACAGTAGCAGAGAGCAATGTTAATTTGCGATTCAATCGTTAATTTAAATAAGTGAAATTAACATACCTCAGGGATTACGCAGCATTGAATCAAATTTCTTGCGGACGCATAGTCGCCGAAGAGCAAATGACAACGCTTCCGCCCGCAAGACGGTGTTCCTTTGAGTCGGCGGCTGCCTCGCCACCGTGCGGTTAATCTGGAATCCGTATTCGAAGAACGGAATTACAGGACTGTCCACTTATTTTGTGGATTATATTCTGTGAAACCACAGAGAACATAACCAGAAAATAAGTGTGGACAGTCCTGCAACTCCATTGGACGGTTGCTGAATTACAGGATTGTCCAGATTGGCCACTTTTTTTGTTGAGTGCAGATGAAACCATGGCATGAGCTGGCCACCGACCAAAGGCTCGGTCTCTGCCCAATTCAGGCCTGTTGTCATTTGCTCTTTGCTTCAGCTGACTTGTAAGCATCCACAAGGAAATTCTGATCTCAATGCTGCGTGATCCCTGTAACACAGAGGTATGTTGAATTTCACTTATTTAAATTAACAGTTAGATCCCTTAAATTAACATTACTCACTCTACTTTCTGTGAATAAATGTCATCTTATACATAAGAAATCTGAGTGTTGTGCATGAATTTCTGTTTTTATATAAAATGTTTAGTTCTCTGTTAATACATACAAGCTTTCTTCATGTTTTGACAGTGGAAAATGGGCAAAGAATTGAGCCTGACTCTGTTCCTGGTGTTGCTTCTCTGTCACAAAGGCAACACAGAGTCACAAACCTCTTGTCCATACAGATGTCAGTGTTTCACTCCAGCCCAAGTGCTGTGTGCAGATGAACGGATGACATCTTTGCCGAGGAACATGTCCAAGCAGGTCAAGGACTTTATTGTAATGACATCAGCTGTGGCGTACCTGTTCGCACACACTTTGCAGGAGAGCCCCCAACTCATCAAGCTTGTCTTCTTAAATAATGCACTGCAGAGTGTTCACGCTCAGGCTTTTGAGCACCTGACTGAGCTGCGGGAGCTGGAGATTAGTGGAAACCCCTTGCTGGAGCATTTAATTCTTGGGACTTTTTCAAAGCAGAAAAACTTAAATAAACTGCTGCTCAACTTCAACAAGTTCAAGACAGTGCTTCCTGGCATGTTTGACACCCTGAGACAACTAGAAACTCTGCAGATGAAGGGAAACATCTTAACTCATCTGCCTACACTTCTTTTCCTGAACCTGCACAACCTACGTGTCCTGGATTTGTCCCAGAATAAGCTTGAAGAAGTGAAAAGAGAGACATTTTCTGGCCTGACAAGGCTGGAGATCCTGAAAATGAACAACAACCTCATTAGCAATATCACATCTGACACATTCCACAATATCTCTCACCTGATAGAGCTTCACTTGGAAGGGAATAAGATATCGGAGCTCACTGATGGCATCTTCTCTGCCTTAACCGAGCTAAAGGTGCTGAACCTCCGTGGAAACCATCTTACAACCTTCAGCGATGAAGTGTTTGGATTCAGTGCCTCAAATTTGCAGGAGCTGAACCTTAGAGGCAACAGACTGACTGAGCTGTCCTCTCTTAGCCGTTTGACATCTCTGTCAGACCTTATTCTGTCCTCTAACCAGCTCTCCAACCTTCCTGAAGACATTTTTAGAAATGTTACACAGCTGGAGACTCTGGATCTCTCTGAAAACCAGCTCACATTTCTGCATGAAGGCATCTTTAGTTATTTATTAGCTATCAAAGCGATCCACCTCCACAAGAACAGTCTGAGGAAGGTGGGCCCCAAACTGTTTGAGAACCAGTTGTTCATGCAGCAGCTCTACCTGTCTGACAACCAGCTGGAAACTCTCCCACAGGGCCTTTTAGACCCTTTTGTCATCCAGCACACGATGAGGCTGCACGGAAACCCCTGGAAATGTGACTGCCACATGTGGTACCTACACGACTGGGTGCTGAGAAACAGCCAAGACATAGAGATGCTGGACAGGATGCTCTGCGAGAGTCCTGGCTTTTTGAGAAAACGGACAGTCGTCTCCATTGACAAGGACCAGCTGGTGTGTCAGGTGTCTAAAGGTGAGATGCCTGATCTCAGCAACTGTAGCCTGCAAGCGTCCGGTGACACCTTGGTCATCAAATGTAAAGTGAATAAATGTTCTCCACTGACAGTGAAGGTGCTGTTTCAGGACAATGATGGCAATATTGAGGAGCATCTTTTGAAAAATGAGCCTGAACATTCTCAATGTAGCAATGATACGATGACCGAGAGCCCCATTCTGTAATTTCCCCCGTTAGTGTGCAAATCATCATGCATTTGTTGTTTCTTCATACTAAGAGTCACATAATATGTTCTGAATGTCAGAGTCAATACTGTAAACAAACTTCTGCAGCTGATAACCAGTATACATGAATGCTGCCAAATGATAAGAAGGGTGGATGAACCCTCTTCTTGTAAAGTTCAAAGTTCAACTCAGTACTTTTAAAGTTCCTGTCTCTGCTGACAGGAACTATGAGGAACATGTTAATCATCTGCTAGCTCGTGTTTTGACTATGGTGTGTTTGATCTCCAGTAGCCTCAGTAACCTCTCATCTCTATGTGGTACACTGGCAGCATTTGAGTGGCTTCAGTCTTCTTTATATCAAGTCTGCTGAAGACTTAAGTTGAAAACAACAAGTGCAGAACGTTTGAGTGTTTCAGTATGTCCATTTACAGGCTGTGTATTTTGCAGTTTGAAAAAATTGGAGCAACTGTTCATGTTAGAGGTCAATAAAATATGATATTTTCCTCATTACGCTTTTGAATGTAAAATCATGATTTGCAAAAAAAACTGTAGTTGTCTTTCTAATGCAGTGCAGTAAAAAGTACATATTCCTATGAAATCTAGTAAAGTTTTAGTATGAAGTAAGATAAAATTGCATGTAATTACAATCTGAGTAAGTATATGCAGGTGCATTTCACCTCTGCCTTGGCACACATATATTATTTTTAAATACAAGAGAGAACCATCCACTCTGTCATCTAGGAGTTTTGAAAATTAACTGAGAGCAACCAGTCTTCCTCTGATCACCGCACAGCCTCTGGATACAGAGAGGGATGATAAAGACTGAGGGAGCAGAGCAGGGAGGAGGGAAGCCTCAACACAACAAGGCACACAGATGGCTACACCTTGAATACAGCACTCTAACCCAAGCTTAATAAGGGTCAAAGGCCAGAGGGTCGATTGGGTCCTCGGTCCGAGTTGAATGACATCACAATTCACATAACAAAAAGTGGTGGCTGTCTTATTTCCAGAGTTTGGAGGGTCTTAAGTCGGAGGTAATCCTCACTTGACCAAAACTATGGGGTAAACAGGACATTTAACATTAGGGTTGTTAGTGAATGAGCAACAAGACTATGGAAGTCGTTAAATGCATATCATTATTCAGTGGAGATGATGGGCTTCAAAATTAAAAACATATTTAGAAGAGCTAAAAGAAGAAACTAAATAAGACATATTATTGTTGAAACAAACCTCAGTTTCAACAAAACTGAATTTATTTATGATGTATGAATTAATATGTATGAGGTTAGCTGCTTCTATAAAATACAGATTTAACATTAGTTTCAACAATTACTGTGTAGTAATTAAACTGTGAGGTGATTTTTTTGCACATCCATCAAACATCAAGTGTAACTCTAATACCTACATCTAAAGAAGTGTTATTGCATATAAGAGTTATTGTGGTTTTTAACAGTTAATAGCAGTTCCTGTAAACTGCTGAATTACTGAATTACAGATATGAAATGAAAGGTCTGTCTATCAGTCTCTTTTAACCACTTAAAATACCTTCTGAAGTTGTACTTAAAGCTGTTCTAGTCAATATTTTTATATTAACAATGCTTGAAATTACTCAAATAATATGAAAGATGTCACTCATGGTGATGAACCCACAGAGGATTAACACCTACACTACAGTTCCCCTTCAGCTCAGACTGTTTTAGCTTCTTTCAGCAATTTCTTTTGGTTTTACAGCTGAAAAGCTTCACTGTTTTCATTCTCTCTCATTGCTCTCATCAGTGCTGTTTCCAGCCACTGTATGGTAACTGCTCAACACCAAACAGCAGACAGACTAAGTCAGAAACTAGCAGGTGAAAATGTAGCATTTAGTTGCCAGATGATCTTTTTTTCTAATGAGTTACTAATGAACAAAGCAGAGCTAAAAGGAGAGTGGATATTAGACTTACATTCATCAGGTCACCTGACACTTGACTCCAGATGAATGCTAATGGTGCTCTGTGCCTGCTAGATGTGTAAATAAGCAACTGTTCACCAACACATTTGCCATATCAACATATCAACTTGATACTTTACAGTTGGTGGGACAAAATAAGGATATTCTCTATCTTCTGAGCTGTATATAATCAAAACCCAGGTGCCCCTTTGAATCACCTGACACATTTTTTAATCTTTGACAAACTAAAGGTTATGTGGGTTTGAGCACTGCCTGCCTGCACAACATACAATATGTTTGTAAAGATGAATCGAGGGCTGGGTCCAGTGTAGTTTGATGGGCTCATAGAGTTATCGTCACCTGTCAGTCTCCATCACTGACAATTATTAACATGGCCTGGCAAACTAACAGCAGGGTCTGAGTGCTGTCCTGTGAGGGACGATGAAAGGCAGCTCTTAACCCCCACAGTAAGATCCCAACTCTCTGTCCTGCATAGTGGGCAGTTAGCACTGGACACCACACTCCACACAGCAGCTCTTCAGATGGGAGAGGAAAGAAACAGAGGGGAGGAGACATTATCTGGTGAGACACACAATGTCCAAAACAACACAAAGCACTGGGGGGTTTCCCACAGAGTTTAGACCGGCCAGTGAGGAGGGAGGTGGCGAGGGCAGGGCAAGGTCCTTAGTGGGACAATGAGTAGAGGTCATCTGAGACTCAGTGCCTGGGGGTAAGAATTCAAGAGGACAGTAAAATGAAAATGTAAACGAATTTCACATCAAGTTTCTGTGTATGTGTTTTATAACCAACCTTATTATCAATATGTTACTGAATTAATAACACAACAAAATATGTCTCATCTTAATCATCATAGGACTCAGTGGATATAATAATATTTCAACTTTAACTATCATACTTATTGTTTTTTTTTTTTTACAGCTTCACTTAAATGAGCTCAGTCAATCGTGAAATGATAACGAACACCAATTGCCATTATGTGAACAGGTGTCTATTAGATCCACACTCTCAGCCTATGAGAGGGTGACGCACATCCTCCATGATACAATGACCTGAACATCTCAAGAACACAAATAGGCCATTTTGCACACTCAAAACGCGAGCATTGCTTACAAACAAGGGTCAATATTTACCCCTCAGTGCACCCAGACCCCCGGGTCGAGGCTAAATTGGTGTTTCTGACCAAATTAAGAACAGCTGACCTGATGTGGGTGTTAAGTGGACGGGGAGATGTCACCAGAATGGTAATCTTTTTGCATACTGGTACACTGCCCTTTGTCTTGTCTGTGCCTATTGGAGGATGACAAGAGGCTATAAGCTCCTTATCATCACATTACAATTATGGAGCATGAATCAGGAACTGTGGCCCTGAGGACCTTGCTCTTATACGGCTATGCTTGTTTTGTCTCCAGCTCTGCAGATGGAGAGGTTTTATTATGCATGCAAGCAGCCCTTCATTGTATATTACTGGTCGTTCTAGAGAAGAGTCAATGCAAATCTTAGCTGCAAAACAATGGACATATACCTCCCACTCTCCAACTTCCAGAAGCAGAAGTAATTTCTGAAGAGGCCTTTGTTTCACAATGGAAAGACATGATAAAACAATGATTGAGTACGCTTCACGATTATGGTTTAGTAAGACATTTCTAACCCCAATCATCCATACAACATTTTATGAATGCAATGCCATGAAGTCCAGCGCCTGCCCTGTCAAGTCTTCGTCACCTGTTCTCAGAGAAAGGCCTTGACTTGCTTAAATTCCAGAGGTAAGCATCATCAAGCAAAAGTGAGAGTCTATCGTTTCCCAGCAGTGCTGAACAACACAACAGTCTGTGGCTGTAAATGTTAATAAGGTGTTGATGGATTTTTGGCCACATGGTCTGCAGTTTTTCAAGAGGACAAAAAACAGCAGCCAATGATTTTCACAACCTGGCAATCCCTTAAGTTGTGTTTTAATTTCTGATGTCTCAACTACAGTTCTGATCGAAGTTATAAATGATTTATTAAACATTTCTAAAGCCATTATAGCATATTAAACCCTTTCAAAGCAAACATTACCAGAGAGTGGTACAGTGCTTTTATCCTAAGTTTTCTCAAACATCAGAGGATCCTTCTGGTTTGTTGCAAATGTAGCTAAAAAATGTAGCATAGCATTAGTTCAGACAGAGCACTGGTCACACTTTTAATTCATGCTTACCAGTCGCTGACTATTTAGTCAGCTGTTTGTCTATCAGCTGGCTACTAACACCCACTCACATTCATACATGTGTCATGCGTTCAAGTCAGAGCTGTTTGCTGCTGCCACCACCCCAATCTCCTCCTCATGTCCTAAACTTTTGTTGTTGTTTTATTCTGATCTAATGTGGTGTATTTAGGGAGATTATTACTTTAAGCAGAATCATGATACTCAATATCTTTGAGGAGACCCTCAAACACAGAGCTTTTTCTGCCAAATCTTATCGTTTTCAAAGTCTTTGATGGATATATCTTTAAATTTGTGTTATATGTTTGTAGCTTTGCCAAACATTTCCATTGGTTCTGATTACTTTGAATTTGCCAGAGTAACTGCTGCGAAAAAATTGCTGCAACGATGTGCAACAGGCCAAGAAAGTTGTAGACAGGTTGTGAGCAAGTTAACAGGTTAACCAGTCAGTTCACTTTAATGTTGGCAATAATTACACAGTTTTCACACAACTAAGGCAAGTGCAGCTGGTCAAATCCAAAACAGGTTTGGATATTAATATTGCAATTTGCCAGATTTATCCTTTCTTTTTTTTTCTTTCCATTTGTCAAACGCTTTCAGATTGATTCAGTTGATGCCTCACACATGGCTTTTCAGTCTTGCCAACTCAGCCAGACCAAAAGTTAAGGCTGTAATTGGAGCATTTGCACTATGTGATGTCTCACTTTGAAGGGAACACCTGCAGTGAAAGTGTATCTTTATGGTCCCTCTTCATAAGCCTTCATGGGCATATGGCCAAGAACTATACAGAAAACAAGACCCCCACCCCCTCCTCCGGTATTCAACACAACATTTCCTTTGAAGATGCAATGACTTGTGATGTACTACCAGAGTCACTCCGTATTAACGGGCACACCATCATCACTCACTGTGGGTCCAAAGAAATAAATTTTCCACTTCCAGTGTTATCATGTCATGCTGATCCTAAATTCACCCCCGGAAGCTACACTTCCACCAGTATGTGTGAGTTTTTCAAAAACAACAAGCTAAATCAAAAAGGGATGAATGTGAGTGACGGGACAAAGAGTATTGTTCATTCACCATTGATATCGAGTGCATAATCTATTCATTAGCCTTGATGTGAACCATCGCTGACTACCGACCCCCATCAAGCACCATAACAACCCCTAAGAACAACACTACAGCAATTCACCCACAGAGGCGGAGGCGGCGGAGGTTTCCGGTGCGTGTCAGAGGGAGACGATCTCTACAAGCAGGGAACCTGT